>JAUNZO010000112.1:0-162363 GCA_031894775.1 Chloris gayana | reverse complement strand
GGATAGTATTTTTAACAATAATACATGTGTTTGTAATGTGTCAACTGTCGTATTCCATGCTTCTCTTAAATTATTGTTCAAAGACAAGGACTCTAGTTAATTTGGACCCCAGGCAGATCCTAAGAGGATTTTTTTAATAGTAAATATTATACAAACACTAGAGAAATATTAGTTGATTAATAATTTATAAAATAAATTTGTCCAAAGATAATATAATCTAAGGTGCATAACGATTGATTGGAGAACCCATATAACACAGAAGCATATTGTACATTCTAATTCCTTTAGTATTTTACTTATAATTGTCAGATAATATGTTTGTAATTATTGGATAATGTGTATACATCATATTTTGTTAATACCAACTACATCCTCATGTTATCGGATTCGGATGAACTGTATCCCCTAAAATATCTTAAATGCTTCTCTTTCCGTTGAAAAATCAGATTTGGATTGGATGAATTCGGAAATTATCCACATCGCTTTCACCCATAGCGATTCCAGTAGTGAGCCTAGTTGTGCATCAAACGTCATCAAAATGGCTGAATAATACCGATATATGTGAACAATATCAATGATCTGAATGTAAGCGATCACCGCCTCCTTCCGGAGCGGATTGATCTTGCAGCTCCTGATTGATCAGCCAGTCGACGCCACGGGGCCTGCGACAGAGACGCACTTGGCCATCATTATCTGAGAGAACGGGTCACCCATCGGTCGTAGTGTTGGAGATGCTTTCGGCAAGATCGTACTAGGAGATTCATCGTACCACGCATTATTTGCGCCGTTTTCGTAGGAAGGACGGCTGGGCACGGGTGAGCCGATGGACGGACCACCTGACAGGTCGAGATCATATCTCCACAATGCCAACAGCTATACCGCTGCCAAACTAATAACCAGCAGTCAGCATCAGTCGGTGTATGTGTTTGCCTGCGGTGAGCTGCCCCTCGACGGAACGAAGTTACCAGGACGGTCCCGGTCGATCGTGCAATCGGCCGGCGGCTGCTGACGGACGAGCATGTGGCTTGGCATTTTGGCAATGGCGCGGCGAGGAGGCCCGTTAGTGTGTGACGCACTGACGCTAGCCAGAGCATCTCGGACACGCGCGTGGAGGTGTATCGGCGCCGCGGCCGCGATGTCGGCAAGGGAAGAACGCGGATAAGCACTTCGCTGGAGCCGGTGCACGTGGACGGCTCGCTCGGTCTTCGGCGTTGCGTCCGTTCGTGCGCCGGGTCGCCAGGCGTGCGGGCATGCGCTCGCACGAATACACTGGCACCAGGAGCAGCTGTTTAATTAACGAGTTTCTAGAAGAAAAACAAAAAAAATGTTCACGACGTTTCCTCCCGGGTTGGATCATGACGTCCTCTACCAAATGTTACCGAAACCAATAATACTCGCCACTAGGCGTTTGCAGGACGACACGTACTAGGCAGCTGGGTGGATCAACTATCTATCATCAGCATCGTCAATCCGTCATTCATCAACGGACGGACGGGTGACACATCCGTCGTCAAAATCATACAGGGAGATTCATCGTACCATTAATTAGTCGCGCCATTTTCACAGGACGGGGATCCACGTGAAGCGCCGCCCGCCTGTCGTCTCCCGTACACGCCGTCGATCTAATCCGATGTCACGCCGGGCGGCGCCGTGCCGGCCGGTCCAGGTGCGACGTATTACGCGTGCGCGCTTTCGTCGCAACGGCACGCCGCTGTTGCTAGTACTTGAAAATTAAGGTGAACAGTAATGCAGCTACGACCGATCATCAATTAAGTAGCAGTCGGTGTCTGACTGCTGCTGTGCGATTACTGCCCGTCGATGGAAGTTGCTAGGACGACGACGACGACCTGGGCGCGGCCGCCGCGATTCGATCGTTCTCGTTCGACAGGTGGCTCGCGGCGACCGCGCGGGGAGGATTAAGGCGCGGCCGGGTGACCCCTTCTCGTTCTCGTCCGATACCCGCGCGTGGGGTGTATCGGCCACGGCGATGTCGGCAAAGGGAACGTACGTGGACCGATGCTTCCGGGAGGTTGCGGCTTCACGCGCGTGCCCGCCCGTGCGTGCTCCGGAATCTGCCGGGTTGCCCCGGCGCGCAGCACGCACGAATAGAATGTACTGGTAGCACGATGGTTCACCCACGACGTGGCAATGCTGGGCGCGCAAGTTTTCGCGGCATCAGCTATAGGGCTGCATTGGTGAAGCGGGGCTTGTTTCTCTCTCGGCCGCGAACGGGTTGCAGTAGCCACGCGACGGCCGCGCCTGTCTCGTTCGTCCGCCAACCTCGTTGATTTCGACGACGCACCGCCAGCTTGCTCGCCCTCCTAGAAGGCACCAACCAATCCAGATGGATCGCCATTCACCATCACTCGTATCGTACTAAACAGCTGACGGCTACGGTTTCACTTTCACCAGCGTATGTCCTGCGCGGCGGCGTGACGCTATGATGAGCCGCGAGCTCGTCCGCCGGGGCGCGCGCGATGTGTTGGGCGGCACGTGGTCCATCGCCACGCACGACGCCACCCGGCCTCGGTCTCCGGTTCCGGTTGCTTCCATCCGCCCGCCCGCTGGCCCGGTGCATGCACCCTTCCCGGGTTCCGGAAAGGAATCCCGCGCATCTCGCTCGCCCTCCCGTTTCCTAACCCCGTCCGCGACACAGCCCACGCGCGCCCGCCTAACCTCGCCATTTCCCTTGTCCCTTTCTCCGTCACACGACCTCACACCAGATTTTCAGATCCAAAAAAAGCCTCCAACTGCCATTCTGCTTATCGCACAAGCCTCCGCCTCCGCTACGTGGGGGCGGATAGGTAGATAGATACCGATTCATCACCCCACCACGAATCTGCACTACCTAGGCACCTAGCTAGCCGCCACGAGTTCAATTTGTCCCCTTGAAAAAGCTGGAAAAGTGAACGAGGGCGTGTCGCAACGTGCAATCGGGGGATCGGGGTCCTCTGCAGTAGCCCAAGATGCCGGTCAAAATCCAGGAAATGCACATGCTACAGTAGTTTATGTGAGAAGGCGAATAGTATTTAGAAATGATACTGTAGCAATACTGTTCACTAGTGCCTTATCTGATTTTTTTGCTATGCATGTGTTATCTGTAGCGTACAATCTAATCCACTTATTTTCAATCTGATGACTCACTGTTGAACCTAATACCAGCTACAGTGTCCTCTACATTAGCTAGTAGCTAATGCAAAGGATCTCAATCCGCAATCGGGACGTTTTGTCGCCACCCCGGGCAGGGCACCATCCAGGTTCACCGATCCCTTGCTGACACGGCAAAGAATCGAAACAAGACAAGCTGCTCCGGACACAGGGCGGCGGCGGCCATCGGCCGTGTCGTGGAACTGGAAAGTTACCGGCCGCTGCTACTGGTCGCGTCGCGTCATTGTGCAGGTGCGGCCAGCTCAAGGCTTGCTTGCGGCCGGGCGGGATTGCCCACGCCACAGACGTCCATGGAACTGAGCTGTGCATCATCACATCGTTGTTGTTTTTTTCTTTTTGGCAACATCGACGATATTGATTTGAGTACGAATTGTTTGCTGGCCGCAAAGTCGCACTCACTCGTGGGGCTGCTTGATTGCCGAGGGGTTGATGGCACGGCTCGCCAACAACGGTCTCCATCCTTCGGGTTTCGGGTGATTGAAAATCACAAGAAAACCTTTGCCGCAAAGGCTCTCGATAAAGCACAATTAGTCGCCCTCTGCTAATCAGCCCACTGTACGTTGCAACAAACGCACGACGATAAACTCCAAGTTGCATTTTTTTTTCTCTAATGGAACATTTCAGGATGGTTCTATTATTTAGACTTGTGTGTGCCGTCAATGGGCTGGCCTAACATTTCAACTAAGGCAACGACCACGATCAGCTAGCTAGGTGCTCCTCTAGCTGGTTAGGTGAGGATCCTTTGGGACACACCGCGCGCGCAATGTAATTCGTCGATGGACCGGTCAGAACTCCGACAATATTCAGAGTTGCAGGCGCAGATGAGAAAATGTGCAATACACAGTAGCTGATTTTGGCCATCACCTAACGCAGGAGAAAATTGGTGTTAAGTTACATCAAAGTTTTGATGTGTTAGGCTGCCACACACATGGCGGAAAAAATGCAGGTCTTTGCTAGTAGCTTGATGTAGCTGACGACCCTTAAGAGAAATGTTTGGAGGACTAGGAATATGTGGAATTTTGCACCTCATTTTGGAGGCAGAGGAATCCGTGCCTTTATCACCTGCCAAGATTTTGTCTGGAAATTGAGCCGTGTCCGCACAGTTTTTATTTGCTGGTCAAAACTCGAAATATATTTTAATTGTGTTGCGAGCTCTCTATGCGCCTTCGCTTGACTCGCCGGTTAACCAAGATGACAAAATTCTGGTGATTTTTTCAATGATGACATGAACAAGTGATCGCCGGCCGCCACTTTCACTTGCCACGCGAAGGGCATCGCTTGTGTTGAACACATGCCAGTAAGAGCAAAGCAGAGCAGGTCTTCCTTCCTAGATGGAGGCTACAGAGAGAGAAAAAAAACCATCTAAGGTTTGACCAGCCTTTTTGTAAGAAAGTGTAGTCTGAAATCTTAATCGAACTCCACAAGTCAATGCCCGGATCTAAAAAGCGTGATCACCACATTATCCAGCATGTTTACCTCAATCTTTGATCAGGTCCGTAGGAGCACCTGGATACTTTTATTGGTACAAACAATGTTTTTATGAAGGAACTTGTGGCGCAAGACCTTACAGTGTTTTATTCGAATGAAATATTATGTACGTAAAGCAAAACAGAAAAAATGAAAACTAAAAGAATATAATTCTATAACTGATCTGAGATAATCCACTTCTATAATTGGTCAAAATCAATTGTTCATTTTATAACCTTTAACGAAAACTGCTCTATAATTTGCAGCTGTAGGATCATCACCATTAAAAAAGGAGGAGCTGGCAGCCCAAGATAAACAATGTTGTTTGTGCCGATAGGAGCATCATTTTCTCTTTTGTTGTCTGTATAAATGAGCTATGAAATCCTCATTGTCATTTTGTTTCTAGATCATCAAGCTCCGACACATTCATCGCAGTTGTGTCTTTCAAAAGGACGCTCCTTCAAATGAAATTCCTATCCGTCCTTCCCATAAAATTCAAGATCTCAAAGATCAAGACCATTGACAGCCGATCAGACGGCCTCTGCTGCGATCAGCTGTTAGGCCAATCACCCTGCTACACCTGTCACCTGACGGCATCTTCCAGCACGTATAATAACCTGCACCCGGGCGTCCGGGCCATTCCTCTCACGCACACTCACACCACACTACAAGCAAAGCTACCAGTACAAGCACACCGCACCGTCCCGTTTCCTTCGCGCGACGTCTCGTCCGTTCCGTTGTAGCCGTTCGCGTCCCCACAGGTCAGCGAGTACCAGCACCACCGCCACAGCAGCAGCCACCAGCCATGTGCGGCGGCGCCATCCTGTCGGACATCATCCCGCCGCCGCGGCGGGTCTCGGCGGGCCACCTCTGGCCGGAGAAGAAGAAGCAGAGGAAGGCCGGGGAGGGGAAGCGGAGGAGGAAGCCACGGCGTGGGGACGATGAGGAGGAGCTCCTCGAAGTAGAGGGCGAGGAGGACTTCGAGGCCGACTTCGAGGAGTTCGAGGTTGAGTCCGGGGAGTCGGAGCTCGAGTCCGACGACGAGGTCAAGCCCTTCGCCGCCGCCAGGAGCGGGGCCATCAGAGGTAAAGGAATCTGCTCGTCGATCTGGGTGGATCCGTACTTTAGTACAGTGAAAGATTAGTTGTTGCTTAATGCTTAGAGTCGTCTGTAGAAAGGTCGGCTATTTGGGCTGCTGATTTGAGGATCCGAACGATTGCCTGGTTCGTTTGGGATTTAGAAGGTAGATTTGGGTTCTCAGGTGGTCTGGCGCTTGGATTGCTTGAGATGCTACATAAGCTTCGTTCAAAGCATGTGAATACTCTGATTGCTTGGTGCAGTTGTAGCATTATTAACCTCTTTTTTACTTATTCTGTGGGAAACTGGGAGGTTAGTTTCTGCAAACAATTCATCCGGTTCTTGGTTACTTATCCTTTGTCATGAAATTGGTGCTATGTCGATCCTTAGCTTAGCATGACATGTAGTCATTTCCCCTATTTATGGTTGGCTCCTTGGTTTACCTGATGCTCATCACGAATCTTGTGATGTCCCCTTCTGGAGTAGTTCTTTTTTGTTGTTGGGTTACTTCTAGGAGTTTTTCAGATTTTGATCAGATCTATGTTATTTTGGAATATTAATTGTCAAATAACCTAACTTCATGTTTAAACTTACCTTTTGATTGAGAACAAAAAAAGGTGATGCCAAATTGACTGTAGTGGGGTTTGTTCTGAACATTTTTTGTTGTCTGAAATCAGAATGTTCGTTTAGTAACCAGTCTAGTAAAGTCTATATGTTCTACCGGACGACAAATGCTCAATTCTAAGTCGTGATGATATACTATTATACTTCCAATCTTTCATGGAGTGGTGAATGTTTTACTTATCTTGCTCCTTCCTCCTTGTAGATGGGTCAAACACAGCTACAAATGGTATTGATGATACTACAGTGAGATCTGCTAAAAGGAAGAGGAAGAATCAGTTCAGGGGTATCCGCCGACGCCCATGGGGTAAATGGGCTGCCGAAATCAGAGATCCGCGTAAAGGTGTTCGTGTCTGGCTTGGTACTTTCAACTCTCCTGAAGAAGCTGCCAGAGCTTATGATGTTGAGGCACGTAGGATTCGGGGCAAGAAGGCCAAGGTCAACTTCCCAGATGAGATTCCAGTGGCTTCTCAGAAGCGTTGTGCTATGCCTACCTCTTTGAAAGTGCCCAACTTGGACACTGAAGAGAAGCCGATTATCAAGTCGACAGTCAACATGACCAACTCAAATGCATTTCTGTGCCCTGTTGTTGACTACACCTCACATGGGCCAGTTGTGCAGCCTCAAAACATGTCATTTTCTCCTGCAATGAATTCTGCCGCACCAATTCAGGAGTCTTTCATGAATCTGCCGTCTGATCAAGGAAGCAACTCCTTCAGTTGCTCTGATTTTAGCCGGGAGAATGACAGCAGAACCCCGGACATAACATCAGTGCTTGCACCTATTCCCACCTTGACACAGGTTGATGATTCTGCATTCCTCCAGAACACCAGTAATGCTGTGGCACCTCCTGGGATGGGGAATTCCAGTGTTGATCTCCTGATTTAGAACCATACATGAACTTCCTAATGGACAGTGGTTCAGATGAGTCAATCAACACCCTTTTGAGCTGTGATGGGTCTCAGGATGTGCTCAGTAACATGGACCTTTGGAGCTTCGATGACATCCCCTTTTCTGCTGGCCTCTACTGAGGTTCTCAGTCCTAGCAGTTGGTGTATGTACATAGGGACAAAGGGTAAGCATCTGTTGTTATGGAGATCGGCTCTTTGTGCTGCTTCCAATTTCCATTCCTTTGATTCTTCTCTTTTCACTGCTTTTAGGAATAAACAATCTGGAGATGAAGCACTCATGTCAGGTGCCTTTAGGGGCGTGTGGTAGTGATGTTAGTATATGCTTAGATCCTGGGTTACTCATTGTCGATGGACATGTACCTTATTTGAGTCGGTATCCATGACTGTTATTATGTGTCTGGAACTATATGTTTTTACTGCCTTTGGTTCAAATGTCTATGGACATTGTGAATCTCTAGCCTTATGTTGTGCTTGGTTTGCTATAAATGTAGTTTATCCTCGGTTGCAATGCCCGATCATGTAAGTATTTTTAGGAATAAATACCATTATCCCAACAGATGCGCCCTATCTTGTGGGTAGTGATGTAGTATATGCTTAGATCCTCGGGTTATATTTCTCATTGTCGATGGACATGTACTTTATTTGACTCGGTATCCATGACTACAATTATGTGTCTGGAACTATTATGGGTTTTCTTCCTTTGGTTCAAATGGATGTGAACATTGTGGATTTATGTTGTGCTTGGTTTGCTAATACTTGGCCGCAATGTTGAAGCATGTAAGTTTAGGAATAATCAAGGCTAAGGTAACAACAGGTCCTTCACCCTTCGAGCAACATCTGGATTTCTGGTCACATATCATGGTTAATCCAGTAATTAGCCGATTAGCAAATCGACCACTTGTATGCTGTGATGCTTGCTTCAATCCCTGATACGAGTGCCACATGTTCAGCGCAACGTTCATGTGACCTTTTATCTTTGCATTGATTTTTTTATAAAAAAAACTCTTTGCATTGAATTTTGATTTAGGCTGCTGTAAGCAAAGTTTCATAATAGCAAAAACACAGCCTTCAGGTTATTAAGTTGAGACTACAAAGTTCTGGAATATAAAATCCCCGACACAAGCAGGTATAAGGTATTTATTGGAGGCACAGATGCATCTAGGAGCCAATTAGAAATCAGCCAACAGCTGTCAAGAATATTGTAATCGAACTTATGCTTATAAATGTTTAAGTAAGACGTGACAAATGCAAACTGCAACAAACTACCAATCCTTCTCCCAAATTATGCTGCTACTTAAAAGGTATACAAGTTCATTACATCTCCTGCAATGAAGGGGGAAAAAAACATACACAACTAAGCCAGTTCTCTTCTCGGTCAGTCACAAATACAACATTTTCGACTGAGTTTCTAAAGCAATGCTTTGATCACTATAAGAATGCATTAATAAAATCCAGAAATGTTATGATCGTACGGAAGAAATTTTGGATATCAATATGTACACATGTTTTCATATTCACAGATCATACACTTCAAACATTGAGTTTTGATAGTGACTCACGGGGACTGCATTGCACATGATTGGGATTTGGGAGTCCCAGTGGCTTAGCAATGACCGAGATGAGAAGCTGACGTTCATGCTATGGCACAACATCAACTAAGACCTTGGATAAGAATTAAGATAATGTGAGGCTACGGAAACCCTACGATGGTGCCAAGAAAACTGTCTCTGTGGCTCCAGAAGTAGTTAGTAGTCTTTTTGGCTCCTTATTATTCCTAGCTTAAATTTGGAATGGAGCTTTTTTATATAATCTTTATGGTTGTATGCACTATTTTAATGCAAAGATGAGAATATCAATATATTCTCGTTTCTAATTTTCGCTCCTTGTTCCTAGCTAAAATTTGGAATGGAGCTTCTTTATTTTTAAAATAATCTTTATGGTTGTATGCATTGTTTAATGCAAAGGTCAGAATATCAATATATTCATGATTCGAAAAAAAGCAACCAGTCCACATAATCACATTATATGCATTTTCAGAATTTCAGAACTCACTATAATGTCGACTTCAAAAAAGAAAAATAAACTCAAGGTGTAATGACAAATGTACACACACGCACACACATACCAACAACCACACCATACACAGCGGGATTATTAGAACATAGTAGATATACAACATGATTACAAGAAAGAAATCGCTGGCTACACAGGCGCCTAGACACCAACGTTCTATAAAATGTGAACTTTTGTGTCTGGCAAGATTTTTCCATCAAGCTCACTCCTAGCAGAAGCTCGACTGAAAAAGTGATCTGAATCCTTACAACGACAAAGCCCGATCTTCTTTATAGGATCTATAGTTAAAACCTGCAGGGCAGGGGTATTATCCACTATGTGTGCAAGAAACTCAAGCTGTCCCCTAATACCAGTAAATCCTGTAATGTGTACATTCCTCATATAATCATAAGAACAACGAGGAAGGCTTCGGATACTTCCCCGTTCCACATGTATCATGCACGGAATATCAAACTGCAAAAAAGAGAACATAATCAAAGAACAGAGGGATCAACATATTTATAATCAAAGCCATATTTCATTGTAGCATCAATTTACAGAGTCATAATAACTGAGGCCTAAGATTTTACCCTGTCAAATTTGGTTCAAGGATTCCTAACTATATATTATTTATAAACTAGAAATAGTGCTTTACGCTTTCTAGTTATGTCTAACGCTTGTAAAAAAGTAAAAGGGAAAAGCATTTGCGAGGTGCCTAAAAAGAGGGTGTTTGCATGACCCTGTGAAGAAACATATGAAATGCTAGAAAATGAATAAAAGTGGGAAGAGCAGGACTTGAGGTGGTACTACATACAACGAACAAATATGAAACACGCTAATGAAGACTACTGCACTTACATGCATCTCCAGCTTCTCAATCAAAGGTGCCGCTCTCAAGAAGGATGCCAATGAAAGTATATTGTCAGTCCCATCAGGATCAATAAAGAGAAACAATTGTAGAATTTTCAACTGAGGAAAACTGCCAACACTTTTCAGGAATGTGGGCATCTGCATGAACTGAAATAGTCAGATTGGAATGTTAATATTAGGTTTATATAGGAGATGTAAAGTGTTTCAAGAACAAACCTCTAGTGGCAGGTAAGTGTTCAAAGTTAAATTTTGCACACCACAAAGCGATTTTGGAAGCACAGTGAGGACATACTCAAGAGTGGCATCATATAGATGAAGATACGCTGTTTCTAGCTGATTAACTTGACCAAGGTCAATAGGCAACTGTATTCCATGGTATACAAAAGTCCTGAGATTTTTGGCGCACATTTCTACCTTTGTTATGCTACAATAGGCGATACGGAAGTATACCAAACGAGGCAATTGCTGTTTCACCGTTAGTTCATCCTTCATACGGCATCTAATCAAGCTCAACCACTCAAGATTAGGGGAACAAGACAACATATCATCAAGATCCTTTTTCTGAGTGTCAAATAAATGCAGATCCAGCTTCTTCAGGTTTGGGAAACCCCTGAATCCAGAATGTAGTTTGAAGGACACACAACTAAGTTTGATATGTTGTAGTCGGGCTCTGCTTGCAACGTCAAAAAGTTCGAAGGGGAACACATATCTATCCTTGTAACCCCTAAACTCAGCGGGCACTAGATCCAGTGCTAGATTCTTTGTATTTGATGATACAGCAAAACCAATCCAATCATCCAGAGAACCAACTAGCAAGTTGTCAAATTCAAATTTGATATCAAGATCTTCAACTACCTTCCCAGAAAGATGTTGCAAGACTGTATTAACACCCTTAATGAATTCCAGGGTATATTTTAGTTTGTTACAGAAGTATCGAGGTCGGCCACATATTGTAGTGTGATTAAGATTTAGTTTTGATGAACTTGTCCATATTTCCCTCCATTTACTTGACAGAATGCTAGTCCTAACGACTTCATTCGTCTGCAATTTTGAAAATACTCTACGTAGTACATCCTGCAACATAACAATGCTTTAGCCTCAAAATTACCCCTGGTTTCAAAGTTCTATTAAGTTCCAATGCCATCTATATATAAGAAATATTCACATACCTCTGGGAGGTCTCCAAGTTCAATATCTGATCTTCGATTTTTATAGATTAGGTGTTTGGGCCAATGAGCATATTCCATCTTTTTACGCATAAGGTTGTCTTCTTTCCCAAAGCTACAATAGACAACATCAAGTATCCAAATTAACCAAATATCACTAGAATAAGATTAGGTGGGCATAAGCTAAAAAACAAATGGTGGGCAGTGAAGGATTGATGACAATTAGAAACTAAAATATAACAAGACAATTATGTCTCTTAAAGATTCCTGACTTATGTTCTAATCCGGAATTTTCCCATGCTGTATCATTGTACTTGATAAGTACAATCATCCAAAACTGAATGATATTCCAAATTGTGAAGTATTTCAGATCTCTAAGTGTTTTTCTTTTCATCACTAAACATGTGTTATTTTAGCACTGTATAGAAAAAAGCTAATTCCTCCATACTGATTTTCTTGACAAAGTCAATCAATCTGAAGGGAGTATTATTTTTCAGCAGCACATTTATCACTACAAAAACTTCCAATAACTAAAAATTACTGATGCCAACTTCAACGTTTCAATGGTGTTTATTAGTAACGGAACTTGAACCTGGCCCTTACACTAGGTTACCATGTATGCCACAACAACAACAACAAATCCTTTTAGTTCCAAGTAAGTTGGTGTAGGCTAGAAATGAAACCGCGACAGCCAACATACAAGGGCAACACCAAATATAACATTCTAATTGACATTTGACACACTCAAAAGGGACAAGAAGTGCTTAAATTTGATTATAGATTCTCTATTGCATATAAGTACTCTCCTGTAAACGACTCATTATTGTCACAAATCACTACTCAAATAGAAATAATCTATTGAATATTGATTCCACAACTCAAATGAAATGATCTTCCTTTAACCTATAACAGGCACAAAAGTCGATCATTCCATCTTAAAGAATGATAGTACCTAAGCAAAACAACATAAATAAGAAAACGGATGATAAAGTTGTAGCTAACCTTCCTCTGATTTGTCCCTCATTCTATCTAAACACTAAAAGAGACCTTTTTGCTAACAAAATTCACTACTGTAATCGGAACAACGCCATCTATTTCGGCAAATTACCAAAATCCTGCTGAAAGGTTGCAGTTTTAAGAAGAAAAGGGCGTTCTAAACTAAGCTAAAATCAGGTAACAAAATAAAAGGAGAACTTTAGTTAACCATCTGATTTCAGCCACCACTGTTACAGGATGATTAGGTTGTTTTCTTAGAACTATCAAAACAGACGGTTACACACTATAATGAAATGTAGAGACAGTTGTTAGATGCAAACCTAACTGGACGGCCGTCGCCGACACGGATCAAAACCCTGCAGCTGCGGTCGAGAACATGGCAGATGAGACCAAGACCGGCACTTCCGCCGACGCTAATCTCGGCCAAACCAACCGGATTACAGGGCGCGCCGCGACGGGAGCTGCCGCCGGTGCCAAAAAGTCCCCCACAGATACGAAAGCACAGGCCAGGCGACACAGAACGCTATTGACACCTTTCAGAGCCCCCAAAATCTGAACCAGATCTTCGCTATCGCAGCTCCCTCCGCGGAACCCGCAGTCGGAGCCATGGCGGGACTGTTCCCTCTCGCCGCCACCGCAGTTGGCTTTGGGGACTGACGACTGAGTCGAAGTTCATGGGATTGCAGTGCGTTTGATGCCGATTAAAACACAGTTTCTTTTAGGGGACCCGATTAGAATAGAACAAGTTTTTGACTCCGGCTCACTGGGCTCAGTCATGGCGCTTTCCCGGATTGGGCCAGGAAATTGCGGCCTATCTGGCGGATCCACCTAAATTTCCTTAAATAATTTGGATTTTTTTAGTGGAAGTACAATTTTTGTACAAGTATAGCAAACATACAAAAATAATTTTTATTTTCGAAAATAATTTGAAATGCTAAAATAGTTTTAGCCGTCTGTACTGACGAGCTAAAAATCTAGCTCGGCGCGGCTCGATAATCAGCTCGAGCTAGCTCGTTAGTCTCGCAAGATAGGAATATAAAACAATTAAGACATTATATTCTTTAAATATAAAATATTTTATTACAATATAGGTAAGATATTTGATTTATACTTAATAAAAAGCTATTAATGTAGATTAATTGAAAATATGTTTCAAAATATTTTAAAATTAACTCAATATATGACATTATATTTGTATTTGAGCATTACTGATTCTCGAGTTTTAAAGCTCGTTGAGCTCGCGAGCTAGCTCGGCTTGTTAATCTGACGAGCTAAAATATAAGCTCGAATTCTTAAAAAATAAGCTCGACTCGGCTCGTTAAGAAATCGAGTCGAGCCACGAGTTTCGAGCTTTTCGTCCACCCCTATGCCGATGTGACCTAGTGATCACCAGAAGATGTCCACGTCCAAATGAATCGATCCTGCTTGTCTCCCTGGAGAGTGAATTCGCGCAGCCGACCCTAGAGCTGGATGTATTACGGAGTAACTTGCCACATAGTCACCAAAATGAAATACAATTATCAGCGGTAATCCTTATGGAGCCACTTCATCCCCTCATGCCTCCCGATCCTATTACTCCCTCATTGTGCCACACAATGGCAGCCACTAGACTTCACTAGCGCTACCGCGAATGTGCATCACAACATTGTTTGTGTGTATCTGAGCTCTTAAGTTGATGTTGTATTCCCTCTCATATATATATATATATATAGTGAAGTTGTGCCATTTTTGATTCAGTTAGCTATTACTACTGTGCTAAAACTAGGTCCGTGTCCTCTGAATTAACCGCCTAAAATGTGTAGGTCAAACACAATAATGCCACAATGAATATGAGTTAAGCTGCACATTACTAATCTAGGCACAATAAACATGGATGGAGCAAGTATATGTATCCTTATCCACACTACCGTCTTCCATCCGAGTTTTCAGAAGTTTGAGTGTCTCAGCTCTCTTCCCTTTCACAAGGATGAGGGAGTGGCACTTTTAGTTCAGTTTGGTATTCACAGTGTCTAATTAAATTGCTTATTTTTTGGCTAAAATAGATTCCAAAAAGCTTAGCAGCATTTGGAGCCAAGGGATGAATTTGCCATGAAGCTTTTTTTTTCTCGAAAACGCAGGAGAGCTGCGCTTCATTATATTAAGGAGAAAAATGGGATAAGAACCCGTACGGTCCGACGATTACACAACACAACACGCACGACACACCCACACGACCAAGACATAACACACACACGACACACAACCGGACACGATATGGATAGCGCCGGGGTAAGGGGTTGTCACCGATAGGCGCCTTCAGGAAGGTCATGGTGCTTCGGCACCACCGCCGGAGCTTTCGCCCAAGAAGCCACGGAGATGACAAGAACCTCGACAAAGCCTTCAGCAAGGTCTGTTGCCGGCATGGTTGGAACCATGCAGGATTTCTCCTGGTTATTAGTTTGTCGTCTCCGAGCTAGCACACATCCTCACCCGCGCACCACATCGGTCACCCGCTCACCGCGCCAACCTCAACACCAACGCTCGCAGCAACCACAGCTCGCGCACCAAAAATCCTAACCACCACCCCCAAATTTAGCACATCTCCGGCGAGCCAACCAATCGGCTTCGTGTGACCACCCTCGGCACCGCGCCAACTACTGCCGTCATCAGTGCCGCCTCTTGGCGCACATCCAGACCGGCAGCGTGGCAGCTGGCCGCCGTTCGCTGTCACCGCTTCACCAATCGCTTGCATCCATCGTCGCAGCACCGTTCGCCAGCCCGACACCGAGGCGCTCCTGCCAGCGTTGGCGCCGCGGCACCCGCCGACGATGCCGTCATTCCAAGCGCAAGCGCCACCGCGCGCTCGCCGGCGCCTCTCACGCTGCGCAGCGCCGTGGCCGCTCTGCCCAGCCACGTGCACGCCGTCGCACGCCGAGCGCCTCCCGCGCGCCAGCATCGTCGCGTCCCGCCAGCGTCGTGGCCGCCTCCGCCCAGCTGCGCGCACGCCGGGCGCCTCCCACGCGTCAACGCCAGCACCGCATCGCCGGCGCCGTCGCCGTCGTGCTCCAGCCCGGTAGCGCCAGCGCCGTGCCGCTAGTTCGCGTCGCCCGCCTCGGGGAGCCGTCGCCGGGAGCGCAGATCCGTGCGCCGCCTCCTCAGATCCGAGCGCCAAGGCCCCGGATCCGGCCTCACCGGAGGTCCTCGCCGCCGTTTCGAGAGGGGTGGTGGTGAGGGAAGGTTGGGGGAAGAGGGAGGCAGCAGGTGGGGAAGGAAAAAAGGCCCGGCCGCCGCCTTCCTCACGGCTACGAAGCTTGGCTCGCAGGCCGCTCCGGCGGCGGCAGGGCAAGGGAGGAGGTGCAGGGAGGCCGGCGGCGCTAGGACTTGCGCCGCCCGAGCCGATCGTGTGGGGGCGACTGCCATGAAGCTTTCATGCCATGTTACTAATCTGGTGAAGTTTTTTTAGAGTTTAACTAACACCTGGTGTAGTTAACTGCATGAAACTTGCAAAAAAAAAAAAAAACATAGTTATAACTGTATAAAGACACGACCAGTTCACAATAGCGTAGAAACTGGATTTCAAAGCATAGAACATATGAAGAGCATGTTATATGAACTGATGATCCCCGCAAGTCTTTAAAGTGGGAAAGAAGCATTTAGGCGGTCATTAGATGTGATTATAGTACATGGTCTCTACCACGTCTAACATGGATCAAGAAATAACCAAAAGAAAAGAATCCAACACATTTCGCCACATTTCGGTTTGTTTCAACCTGAGTCCTGACGGGGAACAGACCTTACAGCATAAGTCATGGAGTCCGCAAAATTAAAGACTTCCAACCGGCGCGTTGGGCAGAGTCCTGTGAGATTTCCAAGAGTTGTTCGTGCAGTGAACGGACGCTGCCCGATGCCGTGAAATGTGGGCATGCAGACAGTAGAGCTAATGACATCGCGGTCCGTGCCCTACATTCACGGCTCAGGCTCCTCACGGTGAGGGTAGCCGCTGACGACGACATCGTGTACGCGCAAGCGGTCTGCTGTGATGATCTCAGTATGCGCGTGCGATTGATCTCAGTATGAGGGCTATCGTATGATTTCAGTGTTCGTTTACGCTGCTAGCTGGATGAGGACTAGCTGCATTCTAGAAATAGAATTGATCTTGTTAAATTAAAGCTCATGAAGCAAAGAAAGCTTTGCATATTGTGGTGTTGGCACAGTTTAGAGCTCGTTTACGCTGATGATCTCCTTGCATGAATGAGAAAAATCAAGAGCAACAACTATGAGCAGCCAGCCATATCAACAATTCAGTAGAGAGATGGTATGAAGAGTTGATCAAAGGAAGGGGAGGCTGCGCCAATCAACCCAACTGAGGGGGTCGACCTATGAAAGGATGAGAGATGTGTGAACAACACCGAGAGCTGAGCTATTTCATTCGCTGATGCCGTCCAATCCTAACTCCCACGGTGTGCTTCACCCACAGTGGTTGGCTGATTGCTACCAAATAAAACTTGAGCTTAGCTTAATACAGTAGAAGTGCTACCAGTGTTTATGTGTACCATCTGCACTCCCTCTCTTCTTTTATAGAGAGAACGAGTATATATTATGTCTGATACAAATGAAGCAGATCGAGATCCTGCTGCCATGGTTTAATTCACATAATAGCACTCATTGATAACCAATATTACCTTTTTTCTTTAAAACACATTTTGCATTTTACATGCCCGTCTGGGATAGATCAAGTAACCGAAGGTTGTACCATATAAATAAATTCCTGAAAGAGAAGTGGGTAAATAAAGTGTTGTTGGTAGAGTTTTCTGTTTTTTTTTTCTGAGTACACTTTGAATTTGCCATTTGTATTTCTACTTGAATCAGAAGAAAAAATATTTCTTGATTTATCAAATGATCATACATAGGGTAACATGGTCACAACAGGATGTTACATATTTTAAAACAAACACTAAAAAATGAGTCGAATCCATAGATCTTTTTCAGCTCCTTTTCTAGTATTTCATTAGTTATGTTTGTTCTATGATAAAGTACACTTTACTTCCTCTATGTAGAGTCAAAGTCATCCTCAACTATTGTTTGGTTTGTTTTACCTCTCTTATTCGCCAAACCAATCCATTTTACATCTTTACTTAGTATTTTAATCATATTTTGCTAAGATCTATAGATCATGATTAAATTGATATTGCTCTCTCAGCCTCACACATGTGTTCTATGAGAGATCAATGGGACATATAACATCAACTATGACCTAATCATGGTATGTCTACTCTTATTCTTACGCACTCCTCTCATGGGCTACGATATTGTTGACCTCGCTACCATTGACCCCTATAGTTGTAACCTAATTGTACCTCTCCCCGTACCATTGTGCAAGAGAGAAGGAAAACATAGTATATCACACACAAAAAAGTATGTACAAGATAAGATTATATGGCCCATTCGTTCTTTTGTCACGTCAGAAAATACATGTGTTAGATTGAGAGGACAATCTAAGTTAAATTCTCTATCCACGTCAGTAATTCAGGATTAAAATACCAATTAACGATGTAAAATGACCTAATTTAGCGAATAAGAATGCTGTAATATAAATCAAATAATAGTTGTGAGGTTATCTGAACTTTGACTATGCTTAGAGAAAGTAAAGTAGACATTATCCTTTATTCTATTTTTTAAGAAAGGAAAAACTCTTTTACTTTTGTAGGCCAATCGCTCTTTTATTTTCACCATTATGTCTCAACCAATCTGGAAAATAAAAAGAGAAAAATGGAACTTACAAGGTACAACAAATGCAGCAGGGATACAAAGTCGACCAGAGACAAAACTGGGATGCTGCCGAGTGTGGCCAGTGCAGGATGTACTAGCTCGCAAGAGCCATTACTTCAGTGCATATGTGGCCAGACCCGGTGGCCAGTGGGCATAGACCATTACTCGAGTCCCTAGATCGCTAGCTTCACTGCTAGGTGGAAGTATAGAGAAAATTCAACAGAAACATTGTATTGTAGCGACATTCCTTCTATGCTACTGACATAAACGTCAATTCTGGATTCGCGACATAAAAAAACTATTTCTATCTTGATTCTATGGGTTTAAAATTTTAATTCCTCTAATGCCACACGGGTTTCAAATTTCAAATCAAACATTCAAAGTCCACTGTGGCTGACAAGTAAAAGGTCTATTTTACCCTTAAATCCATAAGTCAGTCGTTTGAGGTATGCCCGATGGGCCAAGACATACCTTAGGTTTAGTCAAATATTAATACATATAAAACATCATGGACATACAAAATTAATTTATTTACTAAAATTATAGAAATGAATATGGCTGAACTAATTTATCAATTGAAATTACTACAAATATATGGAGATCTAATTACAATTTCTAGCAATAGTTTTTACCGATTGACCTTGTTTCAACCAATGCCTAGTTATGCACGAAGACGAAGGACTGAAAGTGGCAAACAGCTAGCAACAGAAGCTAGTGCACACCAGTTGTTCATGAAGTGCAGCCGACAATAAAAATGAGGTTCCAAATGATGTCGTGAATTGTGTGTAGTGAGGGATAGATCAACCAAATCATGGCTGCCTCCCGAGAGCTCACGGACCCGTAGCAGTAGCAGATGCAAACTGAGACATGGACTAAGACTATTGCTGGTGATATGGGAACCGGTTCCCACGATACAACACAAACAAAAAATAGAGAAACACAGAAGATCCAAGATATATGGCCCCGAAACAAGCCACTTGAATGATTGATCCAAGATCATGGAGGTAAATCCATGTACATCGGAGCTCATTAGAGCAAGTTTAATGATTTCGCCAGCAGCCGACTCCAACTCGCGATGAAGTGGCGCGTTTTGATGGTGGGTCCCGTCAAACTTCAATGCTCTGTCGCTCCTTCAGCGAATAAGAGTAGTCCTCCGCCTCTACGCCAGCGGCGAGCGGGCGCTTCACGAGACGTCCGCGCGCATTCTCTCTCCTACTCCACGTAGGACTACGCCGGCTTACAGCCCATCATAATACTTGCTCTTAGGCTCGTTCACTTCCCCAAGCCCCCCAATCCTACCGGCATGGCAGACTTCACTTCCCGATGTACTCTAGGGTTCATTCATGCACACAAATGAATGGTATTTTTTTTAGAAAAACATGAATAAATATGTTTCAACTTTTGTAGTACTGAATTACTCTCTGTATTGAAGTTACTTTGGACTTCTCTTTATAAGTGAGTAGCAACTTAAGTTTCTCTTGTGTATGATGGATGAAAAATCGAAGCTTGTGAGTTAGACTGAACTCGTGAATAGCTTGACTTAGTTTGGTTTCTTAGCGAGCCAAGGCGAGCTTATATTGTAGCTCATCAAATTAATCAGTCGAGTTGAGCTAACTTACGAGATGCTTATAAGACCTAATGAGATCTAATAGCAAAAAAAAAAAAAGAAAAAATCCTAACACTCAACTATTTTAGAACCTATTTCAAATTGAGCTATATTATCAAATGTTATTATTAAGTATATATCATACATTATAGCTATTTTGTATTAATTTTTTCATTTTGCTAAAATGTAGTGCTTGAACTGTTCTTATCTCTGACTCACGATCCTAACGAGCTTGCTTGAGCACATTATTGAGCTGAGCTAAGTCAAGATTTCAACGCAATTGTCTAACGACTGGCCCGAGTTGAACAAATTTTTCTAACAAATCGAGATGGACATCCACCATTGGTCTCGTGAGTGTTGTCCAAAGGCTACATTTACATTCTACTCACCCAAGAGATGTGGTGAAGGTCATGCCAACCTTGCCCTGAAGCTGTCACACCGTGTTCTTAAGCTGGTGAAATTAACTACGTCACATATGGAGTTAAGCACTTTTGTGTATTTGCAAAAAGCGTGCATTTATTTGAAGCATAAAGCGGCAATAAACACAAGCGTATGCTTGTGGTGCCGTGCAACATTTGTTCAAATTATTTATTTTGAAAATGATTTCTGATAAATATGTCAGTTCCATTTCGGTTTGTTACAACCGGATGGGAAAACAAAGCGCTTATAAAAGAACTCCAATGGCCATTGCATCGGGAAGAAATGTTGAACTAGCATGTTGGCACTCGGCTAGCGCTGTGCCAGTGTATGATGTTTTATATTAGTGTAGCATACAACATACTTGTGCATGAATAGCATACAATATTGATCCAGAGTAAAAAAAAACGAGAGGGCATGAAATTCTGCGCTGATTCTTGCTGTGATGGTGTGACCCGCAATGTTGTTTCTATTTAGAAATACACCTAGGGTGACAACGGTTCTACGTGGCATTTCATTCCCTGACGTCTCCAAATCCTGTATTGTACAATTCTGCATTGCACCTCTGTATGGTCATTAAACTCTGTGTGTGTGTGTGTGTGAACTCTTGAACCACATCTGTGGACTATATAAAGATAGAGAAGAACTAGTGCCAGCTTTAATTCAGTTAGGTATTACCAGTGTGCTACTAATTAATTAAACTAAGATGCCGTAAAAGTTAGATTTTTATCATTTACCCAAAGATGTGGGGTGATTGGATGGAGCATAGGGCCCCCATGATGATGAGACGGCAAGACATAAATTGATCAAAATATTCATAAATAAAAAGATTCTCTTTGATATGATAGTGCTAAATTTTAGAGGCCAGGAAACGAACACACTCTACTAGAACTATATATGGTGGCCATTAGCGAGGGATGTATGACCGCTGCTAGTGTTAGCGGGCCTCGTTGGTAAACATGGCTTCTGAAATTCCAAAACACCACACTACTTGTGATTTCTAGATTTTATAGAAAAGTTTCTATTTTGGATTGTGGTCGAGTATTAGCCTGTTATTAGCATTTTCTTCTGCCTCCTCAGTAAGGTACAATCAGGAGGGGGTACTCTAGCACCATTTATAATATCATCTAGCGAACTCTCTAGATCTGGTTCGTCCAATAAGGACTTAGCACCATCGAGTATGGAAGTATCCAGAAAGAATCCGAAGGTGTCATTAGAGTGTCGAGAATATTTTATCACTGAATAATCTTCAAAATATACGATATTGTCTGAAATGTATCAGTGAATTAAGAATATCCAACACGTATTGGGATAGGATTTGTAACGATACATGACTATATCCGGAAGTATATGTGCTTCATAGGCCTTACCTAGGCTTTCCCCTCTTTCTAGTTATGGAGATAGCTCCTTGTGCTGCTTCTAATTTTTATTCCTTTGATTTTTTTTCTTTCCAGTATATTTATGAATAAATATTCTGGAGATAAAGTGCTCTTGGTGCATATCTCTACTCCTTAATAAGTTCGATGAAAACTCCATGCCCTATGCCCCTGTATGCCCACAACCAATAGGAATTAAGTCTCCTTTGGAGTCCGATTCCGTTTCACGTCGTACGTCATCTACCGACCGAGTTCGCCTCGAGTACGTTTGTTGGGTGCCTCGAGTACTTGATCCGTATTAGTTAACATTGTTTTTAAAACAAAAGTTACAAAACCTCAATTCCGACTCATGATTTCACGTATAATCGATCAGCATGTTGCCATGTCTGCTTCTTCGATGAGAAGCCAAACGCACGGGACAACGTCCAAATAGACTAGCATTTTTCCGACGAGAAGCCAACGCACCATGCCTGCAAATACGAGTCTACTTTCGCCCCTCTTATTGTTGCGTAATAACTGGGCCACTTGGGTGTTCAACGGCCAAACGCGGACATTGGCATCGCCAACCGCGTGCAAGGTAGCGCGTTGCTGATGTTGACGTACACAGAGATCGGGATAACACAAACGATCTCTCAAATCCTATCGTTCGATGCTAGCAGCTACCAGCCATTGTCTCCGCCAAGATGAACACACATTGACCTCGTGAAGATTGATAGTCCAAGTTGATCCTATTCACAATTAGCATAGAGACCCATCATTCTGGTGATGTTTCTTATCTCTAATCCAAACAAGCCTGGCATCACCCCATTGATCACTTGAATTCACTACAGTAGTCTACATATTGTACATAATAACTAACATCTTTCATGGTATATGAAATTGATGTCTTAATTTTCCGTGGATAGAGGTTTGTAGTTATTTATTTGTGTTGATGTTCTGTTAAATTCGCTACTTATATTAACTGATCAATTTATTATTACAGGTATATTTCTTTATTCTTATTCTTAGCATGACAGTATCATCGGATGCCAATACTTATCAGAAGTATGATTCTTATACTTTCTTAGCGATCTACTCACTGTGTTGCTTGGTGGTCTGTAGCGTAGTTTGTTATAAACACAAAGAAGTAACAAAAAAATAATTTGTTATAAACCCGTAGCAACGCACGGATATCTTGCTAGTGTTGGTATATGGAACTTTGCTTACTTTAAGAACTGTCGATGGAGTTGTAACGTATTGGACTCTATCCATACGAGTGCTATTATATGTGTCTACAACAGCTGTCTTATTCTTCTTCTGCATTTGGCCATATGTTTGGTTTCCTATGGATCTACCTCTTCCTTTCGTCGCAATGCTGAAAATGTTCTGGTGTAATTGTTTTCATGATTGTTGGGGATAAACACTATCCTCTATTTGTTCTCACATGATTGCATGAACTACCGCAAGGCCACTGACTAATGGTGTAGTAATGGCAAACTTACAGCCCTCTGATTTCTCATACCCAACAATATTAGTAATGCCGCAAACCACCCTTAACACCTTGGCTGTACAGAGAAAGCTTTAATCCTGGACAGAGAAGAAGACTGGAGTTTGAAATTCTATGATGCATGCAGATGCCCAAAGGGTATCCATAAAATTTGGAAATCAGTTATACTTGAGGGACAAATAATTCTCAGTTGCAATATAAACCAAATAAAAAAAAACGCTGGCACGTGACAACTCAGAAAAGATCAACAGTTGCAGCATGCCAGTCAAGATTTTGCAAAAAAAAAGAATCACCAATTTATACACCTGAAGAGTGCCTGACTAGGATAAATGTACTGAATTTGTAAGAACCCAGAGGACTGAGCACAATGCAACTATACTACTACCAATCGCCTCTGTAGCGGCGGTAGGGAAAAGCACGTAGCTGCGCCAACTATCGTGCACCACTGTTAAAAATCACGGTGATTTTTAGCGGTGAGCCACTTTAAGGCCCGTCGTACAAAACAACCCAGCCTAGACCCCCAAACCCTACTTGCACCAGAAATATAAAAAAAACCCTCCAGCCGCCCTCTGACACCCCTACCTTGTAAAGAAAGAGTGATTGTCGCACATGACCATATTGGGAGACCTTTGACAAAGCGAAAGTTCATTGCACATACATCAACGATACATCAACAATTTACATAACATATTTAAGTGCATAGGTAGCAAGTTTTACATATGAAATGCAAGTTATTACAAGACATACTTATGTTCGAGTTCACATTACAATAATATACATGAGCGGAAGCGTAACATCTCAACGATATATATATATATAAACTTAATAGAAAACCACATCAGCCCATACGACGTGGTTTCACTCCTGGTTTGGTGATGCCGGAACCCACTCCACGGTCCATTCCTGGGGCTCCTCACCTGCCAGAACCCACACAAATTTCCCGCAACAATCACAGTAGTTGGACTGCGAGATTCCTAAAATTAATTTAAACACAAACCCTGAGTATCTAGTATACTCCGCAAGGCTTACCCGCCAAAAGATGTTTCTACGAACCGACTCTAATAAACAGGGGGTCTGACCGGGCTTGCTGGAAATGCCAAAAACAACACCTATATACTTTAAAAAAATTCATGTTTTAGCCATATTAAGGGGGTTGTAACACGAATATAAATTTAGCGAGCAAGACTTGACAAAACATGGTTGCAATACATGAATTTATACTTCAAAAACAACAAGCTTAATATTCATATTCCGATCTTTACTACGATATAATTGCTCGAGACAAGTGGTACTCATCATCGCGAGGGACGACAATATATATCGATTTCATTCCTGCAGGAGAAACTCAAATGCACTACATACACATCATTTAAGAACACATATGGCCACCTTTCACGATATCATCATAGATATGAGTCGGGTCCACCCTCCGAGTGTGTGTTCCCCTTGCAACCACAGTACGCCGGGTCCAAGGATAAACGACATACTCTCCATCTACTCACAAACTCGTGCATCCACCGGACCGGCACTTAGCACAAAGGGTGGAGTGACCATCCAACACTACGACTCTCAAGTTACATCAGTTTACTAACTCCCATACGAAGGTATGCATTTGGTACACAACTCAATGCTTGCTCGCGGAGTCACAATGAACGGTCCTCAACCGACACGCACGGGGCTATGGCGAACAAGGGCCAACCTTGTCACCGCATCCTACACATGCACTTCCCCGTACAATCTCCAATTTAATCATGTGAGAGGTAATAATAATCGAATCCCTAGACCGGGTGGTCTCCAAACCACTCGGTGTTGCTACCGATGACTCCATTAATTGATTTGTTCGGTTATTTCGGGTAACCGAGTGTAAGAACCAAAGCCGAAAAAAACTTCAGTTAGCTGTGTTTGCTACCCGAAGTAATACTCGATATCCGGAGTTTCAGTTTTCTCGGTTCCAGTTCCGGTTTTTTGGTTTCGGTTTATGCCCCGGCCTCTCTGATAACCACTAGCATATGTAGTTAGGTCTGGTAGAAACAAGTTTGTGAACCTAGATATGTAAAATAAAAATTTGGGGACTTAGATGATACCAGCGGATAGGTTTATGGACATGTTTGATGCATGTAAGGAGACTAATCGTTTGTGAATGTGTAAACTACTTACGTGAACAATGCGGCCCAATAGGCCTCCCACTTGTGATTTGTTTTCCTGCACCATTGCCTGGATTAATAAGCAAGAAATAGATTAATCCCAAAATAGAGAAACACATTCATTCGTATACAATACAGATGCTTTGTCTCTCCGGCGGTCCGGCCTCTATGTTCGTCATCCAGCAGGCGCCGGTGACTTTCAAGCATTAGCATGGATTCATGGTCACTCTACTGATTTGTTGGTGATGAAGCCCAGCGGGAGTGGGGAATGTATGGGGAATTCCGTAGAGATTGACGGCAAGCTAACCACACAGTTGTTGCACGAGGCCACTGAAGGGTAACATACATCGTGTTCTCACTAAGGCAGAACCGAAGAGTACCATTGCCACGCTCCTCGGACTACATGGAGGTAAGGAGAGATGTGCCTAGCTCAGCCTCCAGGAGAGCATAGAGCAGTTTCAGGCGCCCTACATGTCAAGGCTTCTGTTTGTTTGAAGAGCACACGAAGGGATCGAATGGTGGACGGAGGAGATGCATTCCCTAGGGGAAAAAAGAGGACAATGCAAAACCGAAGGCACCTTCCCGGGAAGGCATGCTCCCCACCGTTCATCACGTGGAGATTCACATGCTAGTGGACAAAAGAGTCTGCCTCACTCAATGCCTCTGCCTCACTCAATGCCTCACGCACAAGTTGTTTTGAATTGTGCCTCACTCCAATGTCAGCTTTACCTATCCTAACAGTTCCAGCCGGTGGACCCCTCACAAAGTGTTCTTGGACATGTGGGTGACAGATACAATATTCCATCGAATGGGAATGAATATTCTAGTTTATTTCGGTCATCGTGTAACTTAATCTTAATTAATTTGCTATACTATTTAGGAAAAAGTAACTTTCCGTTGCTCAAGCCTAGCTAGAGATTCCACAACTATTGAAACCCTACCAAACTAGTTCAACATCATCTAGGTCATTTGTTTACTCGTACTAACCTAACAAAATAAAATAAACAAACATACAATGTTCACGGGAGACCCATTCATATAGTACCAATATGGTTCATCAACAACAAAAGTTCAATGTAAGCACCAACATGATGATACATCAATATATTGTTCGTCATTGAGTTGATCAAATTGAATAGCCCAATGCTATACAATTGCATGATCTCAATTTGGAGTTAGCAACTACGGTATTGGGGTGTTTACATCAACACTTATACTCATGCACTCTGATTCCTCGTGGCCATAAAGATCACATGTTGTGCAATGGGTTGCTCCTTTCTTCTTCCTTCGTGTGACAACCTTTGATTTCTTCTTAGTCTTCTTCTTGATGACATCTATGCGTGATTTGTAACGGGTCACCCTTGGTCTCCCAGCTTTTCTCCTAACAGCTGGTGGCCTCATACTTAGAAGCTCTGTATCACTCAACCCTGCACTTGATCCTGCAGCCCCAAACATGTTGCCACATCGTTCACCATCAGTATCTGTACCATCAACTTCACTGCAGCTAGTATCATGTTCTATGTGGGATTCACTTGCAGCAGTTGATGCCTTAGCTTTTTTGTAATCTCCTATCTCTTGTAGAGCAATCTTAATATGCCTCACAGCAATGTCAAAAGTTTCTGCATCATCGTCACCTTCCTCAATCAAATGTGAAGCATTTACAGCTAGCAATCTATGCCTGAAAGTCATAGTTTGCAGCGGGAGCGTTTCTTTCTGGTAGAAATTAAGATGATCAGGCAATACATCTTTAGCATGTCGTGTCCAACGCTTCATTACATGACACGCTGGAATCTTGGAAACTCCCAAGCGAAACATGAGCTGAAAGTATTCAAACACGGAGTTAAAAGCAATTCACAATCCCAAGGAGTTAAAAGCAATAAAAGGTTTCTAAGTTCAGATGATACATACCCTTATGATGTGGCAGCATACAAGTCCCATATGGCCATACATCCCACAATCACAATCAAAATGTTCTCCACTGCACTCTATTCGAACAGTAAATGTGACTCTAGCCCAACGCTCCCTCTTCTTAGCGTTATCATGCTCAATAATGAACACAGATGGATCCTTAGTATCCAAAACATTATAGCGAGTAGCTTTGTCAACTTCCTTGCGAAACAGCTTGAATATGGCACTAGTGTACACTTCCATTGCATGTAGTTCAATTGGCCATAAACGTTGTGAAACATAGACATTCTGCATATTCAACATATTTCTTAGTATCATGATGAAAGCCTGGATACATTACATTTTAAGAAAGCATACGTACAGTGAAAGAGATAATAGCAGAACAAGTAAGCGAGGAATTACCGTCTTAGTCTCGTGCTCAGCGATTTCCTCATCTCTATAACGAGCAAGCAACATATTGTTGTAGTTCATCACAAATCTGTTCATTGATGAATTTCGTGGAACATGTTTCTTCATCATATGGTTTGCACTTTCTGACCTTTGGGTGCTGGTCATACCAGCACAATAGATTTCTTTGTTGAAGGCCTTTGACCACATGTGCCTCTTGTTGTATGTCCTTTTCAAGAAATCATTATCCCTTAGTTTAAAATTTTCTAGCATATGGTCCCAGGCACTCTCGAATTCATCCTCAGTGAGCATTTCATTTATCACTTTGTTGAATTCATCATAAAAAGGAGTTCCGACACTGTATATAGGACCCAACTCTTCCTGGGCAGTCCTCATTACATGCCATTTGCACCAAAGGTGAGTCGTTCCCTTCATAGACATTTTTAGTGCAGCATACATTGCTTGACATTGATCTGGAAAGGTGAAGTTACATGGAATTAGAAAGTAAATATGTGTACCAATAATAGCAATCAATGTTGATTATAAATTGAAATTACAATAGTATCAGAATGTAGTAATCACTATATAACATCAAAAAGAGAAACAACAGGGCCCCAAGAAACTTCTAAAGTAGCAGCCATCACATTATAGCAAAGGAATCAACAATGAAAGTGATATGAAGCAATCTTTACCTAGGGCTAGGCCATTCCATCTTAAAACTAATGCTGTTTGCTCTCCACCTATTAGAACTACTGAGATGTAGCACATACCTGTCAATATGGTTGATGGTTGTTTCCCTCCCATTAGAACTACAAATTGTTGGAAAACCCACTCGAAACTAATGGTTGTCTCATCACACATTAAAACACCAGCAAATATGGTACTTTGAAAATGGTTGTTCACTCCCACAAATAGACCAAATGGCATTTTGTATATGTTAGTGCAGTATGTTGTGTCAAAAGTCACAACATCACCAAAACATGCATATTGACTTCTACTCTTTCCAGTGCACCACATCAGTGTTTTAATTCTATTTTCATCATCATAATCCACATCAAATTGGAAGCCTGGGTCTTGTTTCTTCATCTGCTTGAAAACCTCCATTGTCTTCTTGACATCATCATATCTTTGATCTCTTGCAATTTGAGCACATATAGTACGTAGTGACCTTCTAGTGCAAGGAGCCTCACCGGTAGGTCCAAACATGCTGCCCAAAATGTTGTTAACCTTGGTTATTGTAACATTGTTCTCTCGCAGGTATCGAATCATATCCTTTGTGTATTGATCTATTTTCCCATGTGAATTCCAACACAACTTCTCACCACATGTTTCAGCAAGAGGGTGGTTGTGTTCAGACCTGTGCAAACTAACATACCATCCAGAGTCCTCTGTTCGGTGTAGACGAATCATTGCTGGGCATTTTTGTTTCTTGGTTTTATACTGAACACGATTGTCAGAACCCTAAGGATTTCATAATGCTTGTTAGTACCGGGGGGATATTTTCTTTCCTCTATGTAAAATGCACATGTCCCATGTTATTACCTTGCACTGGCAGTGAAGTTCTTGCATCGAGTTTCGATGCTTATCTCCCTTTTTGGTTCCAAAACCAACTTCCCATGAGTACAGGTTATAGAATTCTTGAGCTTCCGCAACAGAATCAAATGTTGTTCCTGGTCTTGGTTCAAATATATGGCGAGTCTTTCTGTTAGGTGCATTGCGCAATGCCTTCTCAATGGCACTCATGGCCCTGGGTGGACGAGAATCTGCTAGATCTTTTGGATATGGCTTACTACAAAAGAAAAATATTATTATTTACTACCGCTTGCAGAGTCCCATTGTCATCAACACATATTACAGGCACACCCTATATTTATTTTCAGCTACCAAGCCATAGAAAATAATATGCAGTGACCATTTGACCAATTACCAATCTATAAAACATGTGCATATGTATAGCTTGGCATTGGATACAGAGTTTTTTGACAAGTTTTGTTATGTTCCTTGTTACTATCTTACTAATTTTTTTATCTAAAGGTGCCTCAAATTGGAAGAGAACACATGCTATTTACATTATTAAACTCCAAACTGAAAATTGATATGATTCTCAACATTGTCGTCAAAACAAATTACAGGCACCGCATATTTGTTTTCAAGCACACTATATTTGTTTCTCAATTACCAAGCCATATACTAGAAAATACTATGTAGTGATCGGTCGTACCAGTTACCAATTAATAAAATGAGCGCATTCGTATCATTTAGCATTTATATGATTTTCAATATGTAAGTGGGAACACATACTGTTTTGGCCAAGGTCGACATTCATCTTCTAAATTGCATCCAGAACCCCCAGCTGGCTCCACACCATTTTCAGTAACACTGTCGCTAACCATCACTGAGTCATAGGCAAGTGCATTTGTGGTTTCCTCATCTGCATCATCATGAATGTTTGCAACACATTCTTCCATTGTAGCGGGTGGGTATAGTTCCATGCTTGAAATACAAATAAATCCATGTTAGAATTTAGACAAATGGTATCATTGTTTTTCTTGCAACATAGCTAGGAAATATGCACAGAAAATGTCAAATGCACAGTTCAGTACCACTAACAATTACTAATAGACAATTTCACCATTACAGGTATATGACTATTGCTCATGTGCATAATCCCGAAGTAGCAAGTGAAACAATGTACAGTACTATTTGAAGTTCTACTATATAGCATATATAACTAAATAAATATCGATAGTAAGCACCAACAGTCAGACAACCTCTAAATGATTTTTAAAAACAGATTGAGGATCTCTGGATATATAATCCCTTGGCAAAACTGAAACATACAACATGAGATAGGGGAAAAAAGCAGCACTAGGTCATGTTATGTCATTCATATCGCAGCCATTATAATTTTGAATGCTCAAAATTATATTACTATATATTCAAATCGAATAGTTCATGTGATTTATGAAAAAAATGAGATCACGTAAACAGAATGCTAAAGCATTTTATAAATCAATTACATTATTAACCTAAATAAGTGTGTTTCTGTTTCGATCTATCCGAAGTACAGTATACTTCACTCTTGTGAGAAAACATTTATATTACTAGATAAACTGACCTAGACTGCATATTTTTAAGATGTAAGGAATGGACAACATTCTCCGCGCAAAAAGAGTACATGATGAAGATTTGCAAGGAAACTAGGAGTGTATATATCAGAAAACACTATTGGCCTCCTTCCATCAATGAAGTACAATTATATCAGATTTTTTTTTACTCTTTCAATTGGAACCAAAAGTGGAATAATTACTGGCAAATCAAATCCCTATTAATCCAGCACAAAAGAAAACAAGCAATTTCAATCCAAGTCCACTATATAGTGTCGGGATCTCAATGAAGTACAGTTTTATCAAAAAAAATTATTCTTCTCGATTAGAACAAAAGTGGAATAATTTCTAGTAAATCAAATCCCTATTGATACAACAGAAAAGAGATCAAGCAATCTTAATCAAGTCCTTTGGGGGAAAAATCAAAGAGTCATCAGACATAAAAGTAGTGTAGATATATTTTTAAAATATGGATTCAATGCATACATCTACTTGAACGAAACTTTGATTCATTTCACTCACCTCTCGATAGGTGAAGCATTTTCTCCTTCCCTGTTCCCAGATCCAGATTGCTCAGTTTCTATTTCATTGAAGCCCTTTCGCATATTCCAATCCTCAAACGCAACCGAATCTTGGAAACTATGAAATGGAGCTTCATGACCTAGAGCTCCGGTGGTTGCACCTCTTAGTAATTCTTGAAAAGAAAATCTGCCCAGTGTCCCTATATTTCGCAGATGGAAAAGTAAGAACAAAACGACTAAAAGGTACAGAATGCAGCCAAAAAGAAAGAAAGAAAAGGGGATTCAACAAACCATTGCAGTTAAGCACTTGGCCTTCAACGATAGATGGCATCACAAGATTATGGCAGCTATTAAGATTTGACTTGACAAACGGCGCCAGAGCTCCATTGCCTTGTATCACAATCGAAACAAAATCTTAGCAGTGACCTAAACTGGATCTTGGGAGAACACTGAAATGTTTACCTCCTTCACCAATGGATTCCCTCCCGTCATCTTCATGTAGTCCCTCGCACTGTTGAACCATTGGGGCCAACACCATGGGTAGAAGTGGAACGAGGAAGAAGGGAATCTAGAGGCTTCCTACTCCTCCCGGAGCTGCCATGGCGAAGCAACGCTCAGCAGGAGTGGAGAGTGAGAATAAAAAAACTGGAGTGGAATCTTGGTACCTTGTGGTAGAAGAGTGAGAATCAATAAAAAATATAAAATCAGGGACCACCTAAGAGAGAGAAAAAGCCTATGTTTATACGAGGCAACATTGCCCGGCACCAGGCAGAACAATGAAATGCAACAAACATTAAACAACAGTTGTAGGACCTACTAACCTCCTCTGCAACATCTTACGCAAATCGACGGTGTGGGACGTGCCTTCCCGGGAAGGCACGGACGGAAATTTCACACTCGAAAAAAGACCCTTCTTTCATTTTCCTAAGTTCAGCGATGGGTTAGTTTTTGCATGTGAGCTCTTCACACAATTATGTTGTTTCATTCGCGACCACTCTAGCGACATTGCAATGCATGCCCTTTGAAGGCCGAACCCAAGACGACGAGTGAATTGTGACCCGAGGAGGCGAGGTGCATGCCATCTGTGCTCTTCAGATGCTATTCCTAATTAGCTGGTTAACCAGCATTCTGTGGCTCAGGAACAGAGAAATCATGCCAGCCACCAGGCAATGTTACTTGGGATGTACTAGTACAACTGAGACTGAGAGAGTAGGAGATATGTGAACAAACACGCCTATGACAATCAACCCGATGAGATCCCTGAAAAAAACGATCCAAGCGTTTCATCAACGTTCAACAAGCTAGTTCTGGTGCGCTGGGTGCCGTCTATGCGGTGAGCGTGATTGTGCGACACCGGCTCTAAAATGAAATTCACCTACGCGGGTATTGGCTGCAGGTGGCATTTCATTCCCCGACGCCTCGCAATCCTATAACTCACATGCCTCACTAGGGCCCATAGACTTCACTAGCTACTTTTCTCCAAAAAAAAGACCTCACTAGCTACTGAGCCAGAGAAGCATTAACTGCTTGTGTGTATACGAATACTTGAAAAATTGCACCAGCTGCTCTCTCCCCTCCTATACATATAGAGAAAAAACTTTGCGCTATTACTACTTCGCTACTTAGGTAAGAGCTGCAGTAGCGTCACGTGACTTAAAAAGCTTAACATGTGGGGGCGAAGGATAATAATTCCAAATTAACCATACCACATGATTGTAGGACACTGCCAATACTTCGGCTAGTGGGCATTCATTTGATTGGTGAGTAATGGAAATATGTATGCCACAAAGTATATAGAGCTGTGACTAATCCCCTTCAGTAACCCTTAATTATTATGCTGATTTTCACAAGAAAATGTTATGTTAATTAGGCCATTCTCGGTGCATCCTTTCATTTCACAGTTTTCAAGTGTGACACGTCATCTTTATAGTCTTGTTCTATGAAATGAAATTACATCTCTCAAGTGCACACTTTCTTTTCACGATTTCATAGACATGACAAAAACATTAAATTATTACTAGGCGGCACAATCTTGTTGGTTGAGTGTGTTGAGGATGAAAAGATAGTTTCTCAATACACTTTCATTTGTCTTTCATTAACTTGGAAAAAGAGCACATGGCCTTTCACTAGGATGAAAGGCTTTCCCTCTCTTCCATATTAATTACCTTGTCATGTCATCTATTTTGCTTATGTGGCAGTTAATTAATGCCAAATGAAAGGCCCATTGAGGATGGCCTTATTATCTAAGTTCCCACATTGTAATAAATAAAATAGATTAGTTTTTTGTAGATATTTTAGTTCTCACACTAATATCTTTCTGGAGATTTCTTTAAGGACCTTGTAAAGGTATTGTTTTCATAAAATTTTAATTGCATATCAGATCCTATTAATTGTGCCTATGATTGTGGCATTAACTGAGAGAAACTTTTGGAAGCTGAACTCATTGAAGAATTATTGAAGGTTAAAATGTCAAAAGAAGGGTTGAATGATTTTCGCTGATGTTGATAGCATTGTTACTGACTTTGCACAAATAAATATTACAGGAAAAAACTTTTAACGTAATATGTAAAATATTTGATATGAATGTTTTATTTTTTAATATACTAGACTTACCTGCTAATAATAGTCTTTAGTAAATTGTATTTTTTATATTAGAACTCAATGTGTATATAGAGGGGCATGACTTTTAGGCTCGCTCTGGGTCTCCAAAATCCTAGGGATGACCTTGTATCAACATTCAACCACTAGTTCAAATTGCTAGCCCTAAACTCTTTGATTGCTTGAGCAAGTTCAGTATGGGTACCAATGAGTACCACATTGATTTTTAGGTGCTAGACTCTTTCTTGATCCAAACCCATCAAAAACTTCTAGCCTCCCTACAACTGTCCTTGTCACGGTCTGTTCAATGTCATACGAAGGTCATGATACCCACTACCCATGGAGGAGGCTGAGGTGGGGATCGAGGTCATAATTGCATTGCGAGATCTCTTGCTGCTTGCTTTTTGCATGCCAAGACCTGGCTAGAAGCTCATGGATCATTTGACCAAACAAAAAAAGTAGTGTCTTTAACACCAGAAAGAACTTCATTGAATCCACCAAACACCTTGTTAAGGATATAGTAATAAATTAGAACACTAATTTTAAAGTCTTATCTTGGTCTAGGGTATGTAAATCCATTGGGTCTATTATTATTATCAATAAAATCATTAGTTATTCTTCCTAACATGTAATCGAGCTTGGATTAGGGTTAGATCAATTTTTTCGTTGTGTACGCCCGCGAGACCACCGACTCATCATGTGGGGGTGGCCATCGCCAAGCTGCAATTGTGGCTGTTGCTGTGAAGCCGATGTTGTGGCCATACATCATCTTGTTCGATCGTACTCGTCATCACTGGATTTTGTTGTCTTCGCATCATATTGTTGTTGCAGCCCATTGCAGGTCTTTATCTTGATGTGAAACTCATTGTCCACTAAGTTGTCGTCATCTTCAATCGATCTCTATCCGCTGCCATCTTTAAGATGCTATCCGTGTCGCATGAGCGTCTAGTCGCCCGATCATGGCCATCGACTGGGTAGTCCTTAAGTCATCGTCGGTTGGGTGGTCTCGCTTTGGATCATCATCCTACTCGCTTCCTTCTAATTTGGTTTTGATTTACGGTTGCAACCTAATCCTCAGCTGTTAGTTCTCTGTGGATCTTGATAATATTTTTTGTTGCTTCCGTGATTTTCCTTGTGGCTAGTGCTGGTCTGGTCTAGCACGTTTTGGCACTTGGTTGCAATTACGAAAAGTCGATTTTACTCCTCCGAACAATTCACTTTGATCAAATTACACCCCGAATAAAATCTAGGCTCACTTTACTCCCTCAAACAATTTAAGTTGGCTCCATCTACTCCTTTATGTAATTTCTCTTTTTTTTGTTTCTCTTTGTATGATTTGAATATGAAGCTCAAATTTTGGACAATGCAAAACTTAAATTGTTTGAGGGAGTAAAGGGGGCCAAGAGTTTTTTCGGGGTGCAATTTCGACAAAGTGGATTGAGTCATGATGGCATTGGAGAGTTAGATTTTACATGTAGTTTCTTTTATGTAATAAGTCTTAGTTTGCCATGTAATCTCCATGAAATGCGCTATTGCATATGTCTTGAATAGTAGCAGATCTTTATCTTAGTCTATGATTGAGTCATGTCCCGCTATATATGTAAATACATTAGGTCTATTATTTTTACCGGTACAACAATCTGTTATTCCAAATAGTAGTAACTATGAAATTAGGAAAAGCTAGCACAACTGCTAGCCTCTTCTGTTTCTCAGCCGCTTGTTTCTTCTTCTCGAGCATCTAGTGTCGCACTTCCCACACATTGGCAACTTCCTAGTTCTTGGACTCGCCCCGCCCTCACTGCCCTCTTCCTTCCCTTTTTCTGGTTTATCCTCCTTTTAATCTTTCTAGAAACCAAGACCATCAAGGATTTCAGCAACTACAATGGATCTTGCGGAGAAAGCCACGGTCGGTTCCATGATCGGTCCTAGTTCAGTCCTACAATCCCGGGGACACCTGCGGTAATCGGACTAGTGCCGGATCGTAACGATGGTGGATGCGCTTCGGTGTCAAAGCTCTCACGCATAGTTGGATCATCCATGGGAGCACGGGTGTTCAACATAGTCTCTAGAAAGAAATGCACCTACATCCTCGAGCCGTATCGCAACCACTTGATTCCCTGACGCCTCCCAATCCTTACTCCTAGGCTTCATATGGACACCGTCGGTGTATGAGAAACAACAAATGGGGGTCAGCTAGACCGTCCTTTGTGAGAGGATCGGGAGCTACGGATCAAGGAAGAACTATTCCTCGGATGAACACATGAAGACACGCGATTTACCCGGGCTCGGGCCACCGTGAGGTGTAATATCCTACGTCCCGCTTGTCCGGTGTGTATTGAGCTTGAAGAGAATTACAATGGTATTCTTGAGTTTCTAGGGTTGAGAGAGTCCCTCCAGTTCATGGCTAGGGCTCCTCCTTTTATAGTCTTAAGGGGGCGTGCTACGGTGCCAAATGTCTAAAATCCTTTGGTTGGTGTCCGAATCCTTCGGCAGATCCGCGCCTTGAAGTCCACTACACCCAAGGCGAGGCGCCTCGCACCTTGTCCAATGGGAGGAGGCACGATGGGACCCGTCGTACAGGGCCCCCTCCTCCCGTTGCTCTCCGGGGGCGAGGCGTACTACCCTGCCCGTTACGTCGTTTCCCTACGCGTCGCTGCCGGGGCCGACCCGTGGATGCCCCTATGGGGGCGTCACGCGTCCCACACGGGAACCAAGGGAAGAGAGTTAAACCTCCCACCCAACCATGTGGGTCCCACGATCATGTCCCGTGCCGAGCGGGCACGCTAGGATTTCGGAGCGTGCCGCCCTACCCGCGGGCGGTGGCTTCCTTCGCACGCCCCACCCTAGGCCGGGCCGTGCTGGCCTGCCAACCATCATGGTCTATTGGAGGTGGGCCGTCCGGTTCGGCCCATAGGGCGGTTATGGGAACCCTGTTCAAGTACATCGATAGGCATTGATTTCACTAGCGCTACAAAACGTACATAACTACGTTGTTCGTGTGTATCTCAATCATCCGAACCTTTGAACTGCGTCTGCTCTCTACCTGGCTTCCCTATTATATAGTAAGAACTAGCGCCGTCTTTAGTTAATTGGGTGTTACTATACTATTGAGCCAAGAGCTGCAATAAAACCCAGATCGTGTGTTGTAAATTGTAAGGCTACTCTCAATGTGGAGTTTCATTTCATTGTTTCCAAGGTGCCACATAAGCAACAAGGATGAATGAAATACCTCATGCAATGCATAGTTTCATTTTGTTGTTTCCTAGGTAACACATGCAAGAGAGAAATGTCTTGGAAACAGATGTACGAGATGGTTTCATCTAGATGAAACTCCTTTCTTCTTTCTCCTTATTAATTTCCTGCCACATCAGCAAAATTGCTTACATGGCAGCTCATTTATTGAAAATGAAACTCCCATTGTGAGTAGCCTAAATGCCTAACATGTGAGGCTTCAGCATAATAATGCCACAATAACCACTAGCATATGATCGATGGGGCACTGCAAAAGTATACGCTAGTGTAATATTTTGAGACTCACTTTTGTCGTGACCAAGACTGCAACTTTCCACAATAACGACACAACCATCAGGAAACAGACTGAAGAAAACAGAACAAAGCATCAAGACCATTCAGAGATGCATGGCACAGTTGCAGGAGGCCACTGAATGAGAATTAGGTCTGGATGTTTGGCTCAAAGATTGCAAGGTGGCTCGGCTCGCTCTTGGCTCGGCTCAATACATTTTCAAGCCAAGACAAGCTAATGTTTTAGCTAGTTTTGTTATCAACTGAGTCGGATTGGCTTGCAAGCTGACTTGCGACTTAGATGAGCTCCAAAGCCCAACAAGGATCCACGGTCATGATACAACCTACCTTCATGTGTTGGTTGTCGATCTCGATTACCATGGCATGAATCATCAAGAAAAAACAAAGCGGTATCGATGGGTACGTAGTCCAATTATCCTCCTCTCCTATTGTCGATCATCAAATAAATACATAAAGTATATATATGCATGTAGGTATTGTGATAGCGTCACGCAGATGTGACAGTTTGAGATGCCATTAATCTTTTGGAAAGGTTAGAATCGAAGAGTCAACATGATTGTAGTTTAACATTTTAGTTATTATGGATTTTAAATTATTTTTATTTATCTACTATTTTATTACTTGTGAGCTTTCAAGCCAAACGAGTTGACTCGAGCTCGTGTCAAACCGAGTGGAGCCAACATTCCAGTTTGTTCAATTACAAGCCAAGCCGAGCTAGCTTGGTTCACTTTTGAGCTGGACCGAGCCGAGCCGAGCTAGCTCAGCGTCCAGGCCTAATGGGAACATCGTGTTCTCACTGAGGCAGAACCCAAGAGTATCATTGCCACGTCCGGATTACATGGAGGTAAGGAGAGATGGGGGACGCCCAGAACTCCGACCTCCAGGAAGTTTCGGGCGTACTACGTGTCGAGGCTTCTGTGTTGTCTTAAGAGCACGCGAAGGGAACGAGCGGTGGACGGAGGAGATTGCATTCTCTAGTAAGAAAAACCTCTGTTCTTTCATTTTCCTAAGTTCAGCGATGGGTCATCTTGCGTGTGAGCTCTTCTGCTAATTATGTGGTTTCATTCGCGACCACTCTAGAGCCATTGCAAGGGATGCCCTTTCAAGGCCTAAGCTTGTATGGCAAGACGGCGAGTGAATTGCGATCCAACGAGGCGAGGTGCATGCCAATGCCATCCGTGCTCTTCAGATGCTATTCCGGTATTCCCTAACTGGTTAACCAGCATTCTATGGCTCAGGAACAGAGAAATCATTGCCACCCACCAGGCAATGCTACTTGGAAAGTACAACTGATAGAGTAAGAGATGTGTGAACAAACACACCTACGACAAATCAACCCCATGAGATCCCTGAAGAAAGACCCAAGTGTTTCATCAACAAGCTGGTGCGCTCCGTACATTCCTGTAGTGAACCCCTGGTTGTGCAACACTGTCCCTGACTGCTCAGGACCAGAGAAATTCACCTACGTGCGTATCCGCTGCTGGTGGCATTTCTTTCCCTGACGCCTCCCAATACCATTACTCCCGTAGCCACTAGCTGTTTACGTGTATATACGAATCCTTAAACAATTATTGCATCAGCTGCTCTCTCCCCTCCTATACATATAGAGAAAAACTAGTGACATCTTCAACTTGGTAAGCTATTACTATTTTGCCATTTAGGCAAGAGCTGCAGTGTAGTGTCTTGTGACTTAAAAGCCTAACATGTGGGGGTGAAGCACAATAATACTACAATTACCATACAACATGATTGCAGGGCACTGCAAATATTTATGCCATTTTGGGGGCGAAGCAATATTCATTGAGGAGTTTTCTGGTCCAAAATAATTGTTATTACTTTTTTCTACAACTACTAGTCATTAGTTGGATCCAACTATGTAGATTTAATTTTAGAAATTAACAACTAATGACCAGTACTAAGGGTAATATTGTAAAAATAATATATTTATAATACAAAAAATTATCATAATTAACAAGATAGTCAATTTTAATGTGAATTTATTATAAAAAATATTTATTATAAATCTAATTTATCATCAACATTATTATTGTAGTCAATTTTTAGTGTATTTAACACAAATTTGTATGAATAAAAAAAATTACAATTACTAAACTACCCTCACAGTAATGGTCATTAGTTGAGGAAAAATAATGGTCCTTATTTTCGACTAGAAAACTCCTCTATTCATTTGCAATTTAACTGATAACTATGCAATAATTTGTTTTAAGCACTATGGTTAGACTAGGGAAGAATTGAAATTAAGCATTGGAGAGGAGTATTCCATTTCTATTCTATATGACGTGGCGGTTTTGAAAATGACGAAATCCACTGGGAATAGGCTCAGAGTATACAATATCTGCGGCGAGCCATACACCTCTCAAGGTCGCTCATATACTTCCATAATCCGTATACACCAGTCAGAGTCATCGGCCTCTCAAAGTACAACTACTTCGAGGTGTATGTGAGCAATTCAAAGCTTTTTAGGGTGAGGATTTACATGTAACTGGAGTTGAACCCTGTGCTGTGACTATTGATCGCCATTCTTGTCTCTATTGTTTTTTCAGGTAAGCCCTTTTCTGCCACCATTTGGCATGTCATCTCGTTCCCAATTGCGCAATCTGCCGGCAGGCTTTTATTCGTTGCAAGCAGCAGTTGTGCGTGCGTGACGAAGCCCGGCAGAGGTGTTGTCGTCCAACTAGTATGTAGTGTGTGCCTCAACGCCCATCGAGTGCGCGCTGTGACTTCCGAGCGTGATCATGGCCACACTCTTCTGAATTCATGGTGGAAAAGCCCAGTGGCTAGGGCGATGACAGTGACTAGGAAGTTTATTTTAAAATAATCATTTTTAATCTAAAATTCTAAAAAAAAACTGTCTCAAACTAAATTTTCAGGATCTAGACGTTTTTGTCACGTCATACTATATGGCGTGATTCTCGAATGAATCACGCCATATAAAATGGCGTGATTATGTCTACGTTAGCATCGATCGCCACGTCGGATTTCGGCGTAGGTCGAGGTTGACCCCAATCACGCCATCCTGATTGGCGTGATTGATAGTCCAATCACGCCAAACGGTGCTGGCGTGACGGAGACTTAAGTAATTTTCGGACGACGCGGGTAAAAATAGAAACAATCGAATCACGCCAAATCATATGGCGTGATTGATAAAGCATTCACGCCATATGAAATGGCGTGATTCACTCTCTCTCACATCCAATGTCCCTTTCAGTTGATGTCATCTTACGTCATCGAGCTAATTTTTTAAAAAAATTGTGTAGACCTTACATATAGTGTCCGATTTTAATTCTGTTTTCACCATTGCGTTCTACACGATAAAACGAACAAAACTAGATCTCACTTACATATGTTTCGAATATTCTTTTTAATAACCTAAATTTCACCATATATGAAGTAGTAATTTAAATTATGAAAAAAAAACTCAAAACATATGCAAGTGGGATCTAGTTTTGTTCGTTTCATCACGTAGAACACGAGTGGTGAAAACGGAATTTAAATTAGACATTATGTGTAGAGTTTATAGAGTTTTTAAAACATGTAACTTGATGATGTCATGTGACATCATGCGAAAGCGACATTGGATGTGAGAGAGAGTGAATCACGCCACTTCATATGGCGTGAATGCTTTATCAATCACGCCATATGGTTTAGCGTGATTCAGTTGTTCTCTGTTTTTACCGCGTCGTCCAAAATTTACTTAAGTCTCCGTCACGCCGCACCGTTTAGCGTGATTGGACTATCAATCGGATGGCGTGATTGGGGTCAACCTCGATCTACGTCGAAATCCGACGTAGCGATCGATCTCGACATGGACATAATTACGCTATTTCATATGGCGTGATTCATTCGAGAATCAGCCATATAGTATGGCGTGACAAAAACGTCTCAGATATCTGAAAATTTAGTTTGGGACAGTTTTTTTAGAATTTTAGATTTAAAATGATTATTTTAAAATAAAAATTCCAGTTACTAGCCTCTCTGGCTAGGGTGTTGTTGCCACAATAACTGTTGTACAAAATCTCAGACTACACCACAAGTACGAGATTACAATATGTTGAGCAAATAATGTTTAAAGGATGGTGAGGGAGCCACACGATTGGAATGTTGACGTACAAAAATTGAACGGCCAGGAAATGCGTGAGCACATATATACACTTACGGCAATCGACCCGACGCAACGTCACAATGACAGTAGAAGCCCTTCAGCATAAAGCTCGCACGCTACACAAGCAATCCACAATGGGAGCATGGGTTTGCCACATGGTCTTTACACAGAATTGCACCTACCCAAACATGACACCGTACAGTCACTTGATTCCGTTACGCCTCCCAATCCCGTAAATATTACTCCTGCGGTGTGTCTCACTATGGCCACAGGCCACTAGACATTACTAGCTAGTGCTACCAAAAGTGCAGCACTATGTTGTTTGTGTATGAGCCATCTGAACGTCTGAACTGAATCTCTGCTACTCTTATATGGAGTAAGGACTAGTGCTACTTTAAATTCTCTTGGCTGTTATTACTACTTTGTTGTTGAGCCAAGAGACTTTCCTGTGAAAGTCTGAATTTTAACCGAGTTTTTTTGTCCAAAATAATGGTCATGAGCCAAGAGCTATTGCGTATACTATAGGCCCGTTCGTTTTCTACCCTCTAAAATTTAGCACTGTCACATCAAAGAGAATCTCACTATTTATGAATATTTCGATCAATTTAATGACAAAACCCTTTTGATAGATTGGTGCTAATTTTTGAGATGAATCTAAAGAGCTTAATTAATCTATGTTTTGCTAAAGTGATGCTACAGTTACCGTCTTCTAATCACGAATTAATTAACATTATTATATTCGTCTCGTAAATTAGTTTAGGGGTCTGTAATTTATTTTATAATTAAAATTTATTTAGTACTCCTAAATTGTAAGATTTTTTTATGTTACAACTATAAAGTTTAGACCACAGGAAACGAACACACCCATGTCATTGAGCCAAGAGCTGTACAGTTAATATTAATTGTCTAACATATGAGACTGATGCATAATAATGCCACAGTAACGGGTAGCACATGATTGATGGAGCAGATGACGACTAGAGTAACCTCTCTAGTTAGGGACTAAGGAGCTTTCTCAACCTTTTGGCTAAGATGTAGAAATTGTTCTTATCTATTTAATATCTATTGTAAAAAGATAATGAACTTTCTATAGCTGAGGAGCAGAGAAATTACAAATTCTGTTAAAAGACAGCGGAAATTTTAGGAACTAGTACGTGCAGCGTATCTGGATAAAACTTGTGAAAATGGAGTTATGCATACTGTTGTTGCCACACTGATGGTACAAGAACTCACACATGTTAGCTAGGATTCAAATCCTGCCAATGCAGAGGGGCCACTGTAGCGGCATTTAAAAAACTCGACCCGCGGAGAGTAAGACAGCTCCCGGAGCTTTCGCTACGAAGAAGACCTCCTTTCCTCCTTATATTGGGGCCTGCAACCTTGTGAGAACCCGTGCCGGGACCGCCATGGGTTATCGTAGCTCTCGGGTCCCTAGGTACGGCCTTGATCACATGTTTTGGTGCGGGGAGAGGCAAGGGGATTTTTAACCCCGAGTCTGAAAATTTGGTCCCTCTAGGAGTCGAACTCGGGACCTTGGGGGTACTACTAAGCCACCTCAACCACTAGACTAAGGGACTCTTGAGCGGCTAGCTATTCAAGGGCGATTTATCGCGTTCAGGAACAGAGCTCCGGAGACTTTGTCAATCCTCTCTGCGTCACATCGTATCGAACACAAGGAAAAGACCCTTGATGCACCCATCGCTTCCACCACGCTCCCATCGGGTGAGGTATACCTCCGGTCACCGGGTCTAGTGATCTCCGTGATCCGCCGTCTTTGATCTCGCGGAGGAGAAGACTCATAGATTCAACCGACCTGCGGTTGGGAGGCCAAGCCGATCCCGGTTCAGTCCCACAATCCAGGGAATAATAACTTTAGGCCTTGTTCGTTTTAGCATGGAACAACATGGATCGCAGCTTAAACCACATGGAACAGAAAAATGTAGAACTGGTCCAGCCCAGCTCGAAATGATCGTTCGATTTCTCATGGATTGGTATGAGAACCCACCTAATTCCAGCTCATTCTATGTCCATTTCATGCCCCGAAGGCTTAGCATCAATACACATCACCCGACCCCATGGAATGTAGCAGGCCCGGGTGAAGTGAAAGAGCTGGAGTCACTCAATCCGGGTCCAGCTACGAGCCCATGTGAGATTCATTTCCACATAAACAAACAAGACCTTAGAAGGTAGTGCACTCGGTGCGGCGTCGCAATGATGGTAGATGCACGAGATGTGTGTGCAAATAACCTACGGCACTCGAAAGAAGAGGCGCTTCGGTGTCAAGCCCTCACGCAAAATCGGATTTGCACCGGGAGCACCGATTGCAACATATGGCCTCTACAAAAAAAATGCACCTACAACTTGAGCGCACCCTCGAGCCAATTCATTCCTTGACGCCTCATAATCCCCTATTACTCCTGCAGTGTGCGCCACTAGACTTCACTAGTGCTACCAAAAGTCCAGCACTACGATGTTTCGAATCTGAACTATAACATTTCAACTGCATCTGCTCTCTTCCCTCTCTTACGTATATAGTAGTAAGTATTGAGATATGTAATTCTAGAGATAAGGTTAGATAGATATCTAGAAGGTTGGTTATGATCTAACCAACTCTGTTGTAATCTTGTTGTATACGCCACACGGATAGGGCTCTTCCATCTATATAATCGACACGAAGGCGGCTGTAGAGGCACCGCTTCAATCATCTTTACATGGTATACAAAGCCTTCTTGTTCCGACGAACACATCTAGCTTTCTTTTTTGGCCGCCATGGTGTCAAGTCTTTCCCTTGCAACGGTGGTGACCATGCTCGACCAGTCAGCCGGCCTATTGTTGAGAAGCTCACCAAGGCCAACTACGTCCTATGGGGGCGCAGGTTATGGCTACTCTTCGCGGTGCACGGGTTGTCTGGGTATCTTGATGGCACCATTGTTACGCCCTCTAAAACCTTGTCCGGTCCTACGGCCTCCGACGGCAAGGAAGGCGCGCCGGTTCCAAATCCGAGTACACCAAGTGGGTGGCTCTTGAGCAGCAAGTTATGAGCTACCTGCCGGCCTCTCTTTCCCGTGATGTTGCCATCCAAGTGGTGGCACTAACCACGGTTCAAAAAGTCCGGAGTGCAATCAATAGCACTTTCTCCTCTCGATCGCGTGCGCGAGTCATCAATACCTTGCATGGCTCTCTCCACGGTGAAGGGCTCTCTTACCATCACGAGTACTTCTCCAGGATGCGATCCCCGGCGGATGACATGTCCTCTGCCGGCAAGAAGCTTGATGATGATGAGATCGCTAGTTACATTCTAGCCGGTCTCGATGTCGAATACAATTCGATCATTGGTGGCATCACCACCATATCCGATCCTATCAGTATTGGCGATCTGCTCTCCCAACTTCTCGCGTTCGAGCTACGTCTTGAGTTACTGAAACAGGCCAATGATGGTGGTGGCTATGTGGCCACTGCTAATGTTGCTTCTCGAGGTGGCCGAGGTGGTTGCGATGGTCGTGGTCGTGGTGGCTGCAACTGTGGTCGCAGCAGTTTCTCTCCTGGTCGTGGCAGCAGCCAGCAAAACCGTTCCTCCAACGACACCGACGACAACCCTGGTGAGCATCGGTGTCAACTCTGCAAGTACAAAGGCCACACAATCTTGAAGTGCTACAAGCGGTTCGACCGCAACTACCATGGTCTCGAGAAATCGATGATCATGGCTACTACACCGTGGTACGGTGATATCTGGGGCAATGGATCACATCACCTCCGATCTTGATCGTCTCACCATGACAAACAAGTACACCGGAGATGATCGGGTGCACACTGTCTCTGGTTCGATTATGGGCATTAATCATATCGGCCATTCAATTATTCGCTCCCTTGTTCGTAATTTAGTTCTTAAAAATGTTCTTCATGTTCCAAGCGCTTCTAAAATCTTGTTTCTGTTCATAAACTTGTTGCTGATAATTATGCCTTTCTTGAATTTTATCCCTTGTATTTTTTCATTAAGGATCGTAATACCTGGAGGCTTCTTTATCAAGGCGGATGCACCGGTGGCCTTTATCCGTAGGAGTCCTCATCGTTTCGTCGAGTCCGAAGCAAGCCAATGCTGCCATTGTACCCTCTGCCACACGATGGCATGATCGTCTAGGCCACCCTTCGTGGCAGATTCTTTAATTTAGTTGGCTATAACTACTTTCTTATTGAGCCGGGGGCTGCAGTAAAACCCGGATCATGTCCTGTGAATTTTAACCGCCGAACATGTGAGGCTGAGGCACAACAATGCCACAATAACCATTGGCACATGAGCGATGGGGCACCTGCAAATTAAAAGTCGCTTTTGTTATCTTTATGGTCATGACTGAAAGATTAGGAAGCGTTATCACCCCGTTAGGGGCCACGTCATCTATTAATAGGCTCGGAAAAGCCCTTAGCGTGGCAGATTACAAGGAGTTTGTTACAACAACCAAACCGTAGATTACAATAGAATAGGGATAGACTCAACCATCTATACCTATCTCAACAATATACTTCAACACACCCCGTCAATCACAATTCCCTAAGTTGAGATTGTGTCTAGACTTTGCTAACTTCTTTGTGTCAATGACTTAGTAAAACCATCAGCAATTTGATCTCCAGCTTGGAATAAACCTTATTTCCAACAATTTACTCGATACTCTTTCTCTAACAAAATGAAAATCTATCTCAACATGCTTCATAGAATGAAACACAGGATTTGTTGTTAGATATATAGCTCCCAAGTTATCACACTAAATACAAGCAATCTTTGATCGAGAAGCTTTTAATTCCTTGAGTAATGTCCGGACCCAAATAAGTTATGCCGTAACATTAGCTAGCGATTTATACTCTGCCTCAATAGTTGACCTTGAAACTGTTGCTTGTTTCTTTGCATTCCACGATATCAAGTTAGATCCAAAGAATACTACAAATCCTCTAGTTGAACGTCAATCATCGGGGCAGCCACCCCAATCGACATCCGAGAATCCACCGACTAAGGTCGAGTTACTTCGACAATTTTCAGTCCAAGACTAATAGATCCTTGAACATACTTGAGTATACGCTTTACAGCAGTCAAATGTATACTAGTCGGAAGCATGTAAATATTGACATACCTTATTTATTGAGAAAGATAAATATGTACGAGTCAATGTCAAATATCTGTAAAGCTCCTACTATGCTTCTGTATCTTGTCAATTCTTCATTATTCGGAGGAGTTCCATCAAACCTCATATTTTCTATGAAGTAACCGAGGAAGTACCAACTGATTTGCACATATGCATACCAGCCTTTTCTATCAACTCTCGGGCATATTTTCTTGAGACAGCATTAATCCTTCTTGTGTATGTTTCACTTCAATTCCCAAGAAATAACTCAACCTTCCATGGTACTTCAGAGCAAAAACTTGTCTTAAGTCTAGTAACAGCGCTTCAACTGCCCTTTCCGATGAACTAGCCACTATGATATCATCCACATACACTAACAAATATATAGTAACTGATTTTTTGACATAAATAAACATGATATATCACCTTTTGAGGACACAAAACCAAGTTTAAGCAGCTTAGCACTCAACCGTGCGTACCATGCGCGAGGTGCTTGTTTTAACCCATATATAGCCTTGTCCAACTTGCAAACATAGCGAGGATGTGATGAATCCTCATATCTAGGAGGTTGACTCATATAAACTTCCTCTTCTAGCTTACCATGTAAGAAAGCATTCTTAACATCTAACCGTCTAAGGCACCAATTTCTTGACACAGCTATAGATAACACAAGACGAATAGTTGCAGCTTTTACCACAGGACTAAATGTATCTTCATAGTCAATTCCATACCTCTCGCTTAAAAGCTTTTGCAACTAATCTAGCTTTATATCTTTCAACCGTGCTATTTGAATTCTTCTTTATTTTGTACACTCACTTGGAGTCTATCGCATTTGATAACCCCTTCCTTGGTACCAAATGTCATGTTTCATTCTTCATAAGAGCCTCATACTCTTCATCCATTGCTTTACACCAATTCTCATATGTCAAAACATCATGTAGACTATAGGGTTCACCTGAAACTCACGAGACCATAGCTCACAAAGTCGCCGGGTAACACCTTTGGTTTATGAATGTTATTTTGCAACCGAGTCCTGGGACGTGCAGCATGAGGATCAGCCTCGGCGCAGGAGCATATACGGATCCCCTTGACGCACCTAATCCTGCCTCATCCGATCCTGTGGCTACTTCGTGACTCCATGATGCGCACCCCGGCCATAGAAGATCCAGCAGCGCGAGACTCGAGAGCGGGAGCTTGCGTCGGACGCAGCTAGAGATGTGATCCACGCGTGATCCGAGGCGTCGACCGTCGCAGGTTGTCGGAGATCTTCTCCGGATTGGAGCCAGGATCTTCTACACGCAGATGATCAGCGCTTTCATCTTGTTCCTCTTGATTGACTGGTACACTTAATTATGAAAGTGCAAACTCAGCAGGATTATTAGAGGAGTTAATCGTGTGATCATGATCTAGTACCCTAGCCCCGATGACGTGATGGATTAAGCAACATTTGTGGTAGAAGAATGATCTCGGATTTCAAAAGGGCTCCTGCATTTGGATGAAGGGATTGAAAAGGAAAAATAGTCTCATCAAATATGACATCTCTAGAAATATATATTCGCCTAGTGGGAATATCTAAGCACTTATATCCCTTATAGATAGAACTATACCCAAGGAAGGCACATTGTTTGGAACGAAAGACTAATTTGTGAGAATTATAGGGTCTAAGATTTGGCCAACATGCACACCCGAAAACTCTCCTCGTACTTTGGACGAGTACCAAAAAGCCTTTCAAGAGGAGTTTCATAAATAATGATTCTAGAGGGAAGGCAGTTTATGAGGAAAGTAGCAGTAGAAAAGGCTTCATCCCAGAACTTAAGTGGCATGGATGTTCAGGCTAGGAAAGATAACCCCTTGTATACTATATCCCGATGCTTGCGCTCAGCTGCACCGTTCTTCCGGTGTGTATGCGGGCATGAAACAAGGTGAGTTATGCCAATTCTAGCAAAGAAAGAGTTAAGCCTTTGATACTCGCCTCCTCAATTTGTTTGTACTACTAAGATTTTCTTATCAAACAAACGTTTAACCATTTGTTGAAACATGTGAAATTTCTCAAAAACTTCAGACTTATGCTTCAAGAGATAAATCCAAGTAAATTTATTATTATCATCTATAAAGCTCACATAAAATTTATTCCTCCCAACTAAACATGGAGCAGGCCCCCATGCATCCAAAAAGACCAACTCCAAGGGAGAACTTGAGACACTACTAGATCGAGAAAACGATAGTTGGTGATGTTTGCCTTGCTGGCATGCATCACACACACACTCCTTATTAGACTCTTGAGAAATAGGTAACTGATTCCGACTAACAACATTGTCGACTATGACATGTGATGGATGACCTAGTCTATCATGCCACCGAACTATGCTAGGGTTAACAACTACCAACACATTCTTATTTGTCCATGAAAAAGGAAATTCCAACGACGGAAGGGGATAGAGTCCTCCTCTACACCGACGTCTTAGCAACACCTCCTTCGTAGCCGGATCCTTGATCAAGAAGAAGGTAGGAAAGAATTCAACAGAAACAAGGTTATCACTAGTTAGACGATAGACCGAAACCAGATTCTTTGTAGTATGCGGAACATGCAGGACATTATTAAGATAAATGTCACACGCTAGGGTAGGAATAATAGATTGACCAACACAATTAATCTCCATACCTGAACCAATGGCGGTATGAACTCTTTCCTATCCTTGGTACTTCTCTTGTGTCGACACCATAAGATGTCGTAGCTAGATTAGCAGATCGATCTGGATTGGAGTCTTGCTCAAACCTATACCAACAGCGCTTTGTTGTGTGTCCCACCTTGTCACGGATCTGGCATCTCAGCTTCTCCGATGGCAGCCATATCTCCTTTCTTCGTTGTCGCCAACATATTGCGTAGATGTATCACCCGCGCCCTCGATTGGGATGAATACATCCCTTGGATTGCATGCCACACCTCAGGGGATGTAGTGTACGCAGCTACCTGACCCAACACTTCTCGTGAGAGAGATAAGTTCAGATAGTTGAGCACTTGTTGATCTTGCACAACCCATGTCGTATAGGTTGGGTTCTACCTCGTCTCTATGGACTTGTTCTCCTTTTCAACGATGATTTCATGAGCAGGGGCTTTGGTAGAACCATCAAGGTAACCAAACAACTGCACCTGTTTCATGGCCGGCACCACTTGTGCCTTCCATAGGAGAAAGTTCTTCTGTGTAAGCTTCTCGGAGATGGGATAGCTTAAGGTGTTCACCGACGTCGCCAAGGAACTGCTTGTGGCTGCCGGTGATGACGACATTGTTGTAGATCTAACCTACTCTCGGTGGAGAAGAAAGGCTCGGATTACCATAAAAGATTAGGAAGCGTTATCACCCCGTTAGGGGCCGCGTCATCTATTAATAGGCTGAGAAAATCCCTCAGCGTGGCAGATTACAAGGAGTTTGTTACAACAACCAAACCGTAGATTACAACATAATAGGGATAGACTCAACCATCTATACCTATCTCAACAATAAACTTCAACAATGACCAAGTCTGCAACTTTCCACAATAACAACATAACCATCAAGAAACAGGTTGAAGGCAACAGAACAAAGCATGAACACCATTCAGAGATGCAACGAAACACTGCAGTGAGTTCTTGAAGATACTGACAGGCGTTTTATTTTGAGGCAATAGGTCAACTAGTAGCATTGTGATTATTGATCGCAAATTGTGTCTATTTTCAGATAAGGAAGATTCGTTCTCTAGCATCAAAAGATACTTAGTTCCGGAAAATAGCATCGAAAGTTCAAAAGTCCGATAATTACCACTGAAACTTTACAAACTTTCAGAAACTAGCAGTTTACTGAAATCTGCACGCCTTTGACTCACGTTGCTTCACAGGTCACAGGACAATGAAAACAAATTCACAAGAAGTAGCCCATACATGCCCTTGAACAGGTCCTCTCACTCGCTAGCCACCACACTACCACCGGGCGGCGATGTTCCACACTTACTCGCCGCATCCGGTGATCTCTGCGATCCGCCGCCACGGATCTTGCAGAGAAGGCCACGGTCGGTTACACTGACATGCTGTTATGAAGACAAGCCAATCCCAGCTCAGTCCCACGATCCCACGAACAATATCGTTCAAAGGAAGGCGAGGTCACCACGAGATCGCACGGCTGAGATGTGTGAGGAAATACACCTGCGCTACTCGAACTAGTGCGGGGTCTTAAGGATGGTGGAGGTGCTTCGGCATCAAGCTCTCACGCAGAGTTGGATCATCCCTGGGAGCACAGGTGTGCGACATGGTTTCTACAAAGAAATGCACATATGTCCTCAGGCTGTAGTGCAACCACTTGATTCCCTGAAGCCTCCCAATCCTATATTACTCCTGCAGTGTGCCTCACTATATATGGCTACTGATTTCACTAGCGCTACCAATAATCCAGCACTACGCTGTTCGTGTGTGTCTGAATCATCTGAACCTTTGAACTGCATCTGCTCTCTACCTCGCTTCCCTCTTATATATAGTAAGAACTAGTGTCATCTTTAGTTCAGTTGGCTCTTCATATGCTATTGAGCCAAAAGCTGCAATAAATCTCTCTCAAAAAAAAAAAGAGCTGCAATAAAACCCAGTCGTGTCCTGTGAATTGTAACTGCCTAACATGTGAGGCTGCAGCACAATAAAGCCACAATAACCACTAGCACATGATCGATGGGGCACTGCAAAAATTTACGCCAGTGTAATATTTTGAAACTCACTTCTGTCGTGACCAAGATTGCAACTTTCCATAATAACGACATATCCATCAGGAAATAGGTTTAAGGCAACAGAACAAAGCATAAAGACGGACCATTCCGACATGCAACGAAACATTGCATAGAGTTCTTGAAGATATATACTGACAGGCGTTTTATTTTGAGGCAATAGATGCAGCTAGCTAGTGACATGGTAGAAACCAGCATGCATGCCCAAAATCTCGCAAAAAGTACCAAATGCTTAGGAATCAAGTACACATCAATCAGAGACATGCCTGACTTAATGCAAACTACAGTGGACAATCACAATCCAGCAGATAGTTCTCCAGCTTGACAGCCTTCTTTCCAGCATTAGTCGAAGGACAGTGGGACAGCAGCCGCCTGGATCCAAGAAAGAGTTGTATTAGCTGATCCGTTTGTTTAAGATAGCAGAAAAGAACATTCACTGCTATACATATGCTCTTTCATGGTCAAATAACTTACCAGACTGCGGTATTTAAGAGCATAGAACATCTCAATGTAGCGGCGAGTCTCACGCCTCTCAAGGTTGCTTACATACTTCCAGAATCCATATACACCGGTCAGGGTCATCAGCCTCTCCGAGTACAGCTTCCAGGTGTATCTGAGCAGTCAATAGCTGGTAGGGTCAGGATTTGTAACTATGATGAACTACATATAAAGTGATGTTACGGTTACCATGAAATGAAAATAATGGTAGATACTGAATGCAAATTGCTAAAATGAGCAGGAGACAGTTCTAAAAATTCTCGCATATGATGCAGATTTTGATTTGTAAGGGTATAGTTCACTCCAGGAGAGAAAATTACTTCTCATAGATTCTCTGCAGGCCTCCATGTGAAATCTTGTCCCAGTATGTTGGATCCTCCTTGCACTTCTCAAAGAAGTTGACCAAGATATCTGCAGCCTTGTCACTGTGGTAAGGATCAATGTGCAAACCAGAGACCCCGTCCACAATAATTTCAGCTGGGCCACCGTGGCATGTCGCAATTGTCGGCAAGCCACATGTCATGGACTCGATGACAGTCAAGCCAAATGCTTCATAGAATGCAGGCTACACAAAAAAAAAGTGATATTAAAATTAAGTCTTGCACAAGCAAAGTAGCTGTTGGAACTCAGAAATTACATAGATTAAGTAAACATACCTGCACAAATGCTCCCTTTGTGTCACAGATGTAGCGGTATAACTCCCCATTGCGGACACGGTTCATTTGAGCAGAGATCCATCGGATATGGCCCTTCAAGTTGTACTGCTCAATGAGACTATACATCTTCTTGAACTCTGCCTGCTCCTCCCTGTCCTTGGACTCCTTGCCATGGTCACCAGCAACGATTACAAGGTTCGCTAATTCCCTTAGGTGTGCGTTCTTACCATACATCTCAACCAATCCTGTCATGTTCTTCACGCGATCGAGACGAGCCATTGAGAAGATGATCGGCTTGTTCTTGTCCTTCAACACAAACCTGCAGGGCATTTGAAGGAGCAGTAAGTAATAAGATAAAAGTCTTATTTATTTTGAATGCTACACTTCTGAATCGATGGCAAGGACGAGTCTAGAAAAGCAAATGAGTGTTGGCTTATGCCTTATTGATTGACTACAATCAAGTGTACTTCAGTTCAGTATACTCACTTGTGCTCAGAGTTCTCAACATCGCTGTAAATAAGCTCCTCAATTTCAGGGTGCAAGGCAGTGAGTCTCTTGTCAGTTTCAGTGTATGGGTAGTAAACACTCATGTCTGCTCCAGGAGAGACAATGTTAAATTTGGGATCAAAAACATCAATGCCATGGACAACACGGTAGAGCCCAGGAAGAGTGAACGCGATGTGGGACTCATATTGCCCCACGGTGTCCTTGCTGCAGAAACAACACAACAAAAATCAGATACTCTTGACTTGCTGCTCAAAACATGGTGTTAGTCTAAAGTTTAAGCATTGAAAACCAAAATCTACCTTCCAGCAATTTCTTGGAATGTACTGGTGATGATGAAATCTGTGTGATTCATGGCAATAAGGTCAGCTGTGAATTGGCATGAGAAGTGATACTGGCTGTCGAATTTGTCCAAGTATATGTCAGAGTTGGGGTATTTGGTTTTCTCCAAGGCGTGGGCAATGGTACACTGCAAACATGTACACAACGAAATCATAAGTATGGCTAATTCAAGAATTTTATGATACCCATGCACAACCAAACAGACCTGAGTAACTCCCAACTTGTGTGCAAGCAGAGTGGCGACTAGGTTGCCATCACTGTAGTTACCAATGATAAGGTCAGGTTTTGTTTGCATTTCTTTCATGATTTCACTGGCAACATCCTGCAATGCAGAAAACATGACTTCATTATTAATAGAACATGCTAGGTTATGTTAGACATTCATTCAGATAATCTACGTACTTCGGTGTATGTCTCCAGGTATGGCCAGACATCAAAACGAGAGATCCACTTGCGGAGAACACCGTTCTCATTTCTAAATGGAACACGAATAATATCTGTGTACTCAGTTCCAATGACCTTCTCCAGCCGCTGGCCGCATGTAGTCCCAACAGCATCAGGCAACAGCCTAGTAACCTGCATTCAAATAAATCATGTAGGTACATTTACACAGTCCATATCCAAGAATACAAATGAGAAGGGATATAATATGTTGTCCAACGTACAATAAGTATCCTAGGCTTGATGTCAAGGCCTTGCTGCTTAATTCTCAGAAGCATCTCATTCTCCAGAGCTCTGACTTGATCCAAAATGTAAACAACCTGTTCAACAATAGCATTGTGAATCAGAAATATGGAAACATGGAAGTCATAACAGCTCAAAGGAAAATAAACATTTAAGATTTTTGCACCTGACCACCGGTATCAGGGTATCCAAGCACATTTGATTGGGCAAAGTAGCCATGTGGCGACAGGATAACAACATTGAACATCATTGGAATACTTCCAAGGAACTTCTCCAAGTTAGCAGGATCAGGAGCCTCTAGAAGGTCAAGAAGCAGGTGGAGTGTATCAAGTACACGTTTTGCCGTGTCACCCCAGCCCTTCTCCAAGCCAAGCTCTTGGAACCTAATGATCATAATGCACAAGTTAGTCATTTTGTTGTATTTCCAGATCAAAATGGTAAGGGAAATTCGTTTAGTAATCACCGGTGGCTGAACTCTGAGTAGGGTGTGTCTTCAGGAACAGTCAGTAGATACTCCTCTGCCTTTCTGAGGGATGATTGGAGCCCACGAAGACTCTGAATTCTGTCATTCAGCATCATTGTCTGTAACAGAAAACAGTACTTACAAATGAGGAAGTCGGATCACATCATTTAGCCGCATTATCTTATAAAATCAAGTTACAATTACTAAAGCATTAAAAATATTACATGATGAGTTATTATGTCAGATCCTGGATGTTGGAATCTTACCGTGCCCTTGTAACTATGGACTTTGAGGAAGTTCAGCAGGGGGTACAGGCTCTCCTTGTCCTGGAACAACTTGGAAGACAGGTGTCGATTAAGGAACTGTACTCCATTGCCAATGGACTTTGACATGGATGGACGAGGGAAGGAGGCATTGAAGGGCTCAAAATCAAGTTCAAGCACAAAGTTGCTGTCGGCTCTGGTATTTCAAAAAATGGAGAGGTACAGAATTAGTATATGGATAAGTAACTGTAAAGAATGTACAGACTACTCAAGAAATATGAGGAACTCATCCTGGAACTTACTGTCCATTCACAAGCTGTTCTTTGAATGCAAGGTACTCAGAAACACTCAGCTCCTCAACAGCCAACTCACTCACATTCACCCGAATGTAGTCCCAGACACCAGGCCTAGGCCTGATAGCAAGTGCAACCCAAGGAGGAAGCACAATCGCTTCCTACATGAGAGGGGAGAATTAGAATGAAATGATTATTGTCAGTTGGCAATAACTCAAACAAGCATACTGGTAATGTTACCTGAGCAGCACGAAGAATGTCTTCAAAGGGTGCATATTTCTCCTTGTCAGCATCAAACAGAGCATCAAATTCAGCAAGCAACTGATGGCGCTGAAGCATTCCCTTGCCCAGGTTAACATACCTGTAAAAGATGATATTTCATGAATAAAACCAAAATGGAGATCCTAAATCCTACTAGAGTTAAAAGATGTAAAATGGCATTGCCTTATCTGCAGAACACTTGATTATGTTCTGCAACGTGAACTCTATTGATTTCAGCTAAAGAAAAAACATGAACCAAATGATGTAATAATCCCATTTTGTATCAACTAAATTGTACTGATTCAGTGATTCTATTTTTATAAAGAAACAAACATGAGGGCATATTACAGAAAAGCTTCATAATCTACAGCGTCCAGATTAGAAAAGTCACTACATGATCATCATTACGAGTCTGAAGACGATTAATCTTCAGCAGCATGGCAGTTTCAAACAAAAGAAACTAGTAGAGTGCATACTCTCATTGTGCTAGATTAAGAACAGGGACAGTACGCATCACCAAAGAACTATTTTCTGTATCAGGATGGAGACGCAAGTAAAAAAAATTCCAGAAACCTGTTTCCATTGTCTAAAAAAATGTAAAATGTTTTGATGTCATCATCACCTGGAAAAGAGAGCGATCAGCTCATTGGGATGAGAGGAGAATGTGGCACCGAGGCGCTCACGAAGACTGTGGAGGCGAGTCAGCTTGGCAGCCATTGCTCAGTGATACTCAATCCTGCAACACGAGGAACAGAGTTAGTTAGCTGCTACTTGCACAAAAACAAGAAAGCATTGCTATTGCTCATGCGTTACAAGACTAGCTGAACAACTAAATCATCCAAAACTATCCCACACCATAAACAAGTAAATTATTTCGAATGAGAAGTATGAGACAACTGTGTTATATGGATCTAACAGGTGAACCTGGTAACAAGACAGAGAATACTATATCAGCAGAATAGTGGCATGATAAAGCAGGCATCCTGCACAAAACAAAAGCAACTGCTGATTCTACAAAGAAAAGCTGTGCTGATTCTGCAGTCTGCACCAACAATTTGTTCGTGATAATATTCCGAGAGGATAAAAGCAACCGGCTTGATTGAATTAAACCTGCGTGTTTCTCGTTCTGACGCCATTCAGATCCTGAACCCGAAGAGGCAGCCATAAACCAAACGAAAAGAAGAGGATTTGGCTGCCCAATAAGTACAGACACCATAAATACCAATATGACGAATCTCCCCAGAGGAGATAACGATAGGAATATGGCGAGATCGTAACTCTATGAAGGAATCCAACAAAATGACTTTCCTTTTCATAGTAAAACCCACTAAAAAACAGATTTACTTCCCGCACTAATCCTCACCAAAGAAACAGAATACATTCATCCGATAGAGAAAGTGGCCAAAGGAGCAAGCAATCAAACCAAGATTTCAAGAAAATAAGTACAACGCCAAGAACTTGTACTGCAATATTTGATTATCTACAACTACACGAGGTACTTTTTCTGGGGAAAATCTTCCGCTCATAAACCCAGGAAAGGACGGCGGAAAGCCCTCTACGCAATCCAGAAACAATATAGATCAGACAAATCCGTAAACCCGTGAGTATGTCAGCAAAACCCTGGCAAGATTCAGCTGACGACCCACCGAAACAATCAACGGCAGGGAAACAGAAATGGGGGAGCACGGGAACGATCACAGCAACCGCTCGCGGTCGCGAAGGCAAGATCTTCCTGCCGCGGCCCGATTAGCTCCAAATCCACCCACGATTCGAACAGGGATTAGCATAGGATTAGCGCAGACAAGAGATAATCGGTAGCAAAAACATACCCAGTGGTCAAACAAAGGGAGCAGGCCAATGAAGGGTTTTTCCGAACCGAAGAGGGGCCAATAAATAGACCACAGCAGAACAGAGCTGTGAGCCACTGTGACTGAAAAAGTACTCTAGCTGGCTAACAAACATTATTTGGCCAAATGGATAATAACAAAATAATACTGTGGTCTCACGAATTGTGTCATAGGATGGGCGAGCATCCAATTAGCATATGCTGGCCCCATAGATTGGCTGGTTTCCAAAAAGTTTAACTTTTCTTGTGAAGAGTACTATACGGCTGCAGCGTCACCTTTGCAGGTGCAGTGGATGCAAGCACTGGCTGGGAGAGAAGGAAAAAAAGCATCCTTTTAATATTTCCTCTTCTAATTTTACCACCAGAAATCTCGCAGCTGATTTGGTAGGGGCCATAAAGCTGGTGATTTGGATAACCAAGATCGGCTAACATTGCAATCGTCAACAGGTGCAATGACATTGCCCGGGCGAAAAAGCAAAAATAATTCTTCCCCGCGCTGATGCCCAATGACTACCCTCCTTCTAGAAGCTTGACCTGACCCATGGTTTCATGGGTCTCTCAGAAAATGCAGGAAAATCGTGGGCAGAAACCATGGGGAGGACACCAAGAACATGCTGTCATCTCCATCTCCAAGTGGCAGTTCTTTTACGTGATCAAGCACTACGAACTCTAAAAACTACACCAAATTGCCAGATCTGCGTCCACTCAGCAGTGCAAAGGACAAGCGGGAACAAGAAAGTTGAGGAGATTTTGTTACGATGACAGAAATCCTCGGTTCTTGCAAAATGCGAGTAATTGCAAACGAAATTTGCATCGGGCGTGCCGCAACGAGGCTAGGCTCCAAACGAAGAGAGCGTACCGGCCTACGCAGTGCAGGCGTGGACGAGGATGCCTCAAACTGAAAGAGGAAAGATACGCTTCCCACTTAACAAAAGGCAGAAACGGAGCACTCGTGTCACAGGAGATTGAAACGCTTAGCTCTAACGCTAAACGATACTTTGATGCAATTAAAGGTCCAGGAAAGCTATGTCACATCACTCCAAGCAAGAATGTGGCCACTCTATCGTACATCTGCATCGCCCCAGTGAAATAAAAAGGAAGTGCGTAAGTAATACTTTTTCTATTTCACTTTTTGGGTGGCTAGGATGTAAGTGGGCAAGAAAATATCCTTTGTTAATTAAGGAATAAGAGCACAATTTTTACCACCAACTCACGAGGATTAGGCTCGGCTATTATCTTTTTGTAGCTACAAAATTACTGTATGTTTCATGTACAACTATAACTATGTGTTACAGGTTCTCGTCAACAAACCGGCCATGCACTCAAATTGAAAATAAAATACATCGACCAATCCCCGCCAAAATGAACTTACTGACCAGCATCGTGTAAAATAAATAGACGGCACAAGCGAGTCAAGGCCCTACCTTTTGCGACGACGCAACAGCAGAGGGCCACAACAGAGGCCAACAACGCCACGAAACACCTTGGAATCGGAACAGGGGAAAAAACGACGTCTACAGAACTGAATCGGATGCAGAGAAGAGAATGCAATGGAGAGGCATCAATGCAGGGCAGGTGCAAATTTATACGGGCAAGGAGACCCGGAAATTTCGCCAAGTGTGTGCTTGTGAAACAAGCAACGGCATCAGGTTTCGTTCCGTTCCACGGTTGCTGACCGGCGGTGAGAAATGGAAATATATACAGGTCTGAGATGGCATCTCGGCATCTTCCTCCATTTGCTGCTCTGGCCCGTTCCAAATCCGGTTCCCAAATCAGGCGCTGGTTGCTGGTTTTGCACGACCACATGCTATAAACATGGATTTGGTTTTTGCTTGTGGCGGAAGGTAATATAATCGGGCCCATCGGTCTCTGGATAAAGGAAAAAATGTACCGCCTTGCGTTTGAATTTGATTTTTAAAGGCAGTTCCCTTTTCCGACTGTATTTCATTATCTAATTGATTTCAAATGCATTTTGCCTGCCGAAAAGAGAAGATCATGCCTTCCAAAGGTAAGCCACCAGCGGAGTGCCAAGGGCATCTTCATTTGAACTTCTACTTTTAAAAGGTTGGCTCCTAAGGGCTACTAGGATAAGCTGATTTTTAAAATGCCAAACTAGTTGTTATTGCTGTTTGATTTTTTTAAGCCGCGTTGATTATGCCTACCTTATCAGGTATTGGCTAGTATCTAGAACGCCAAATTCCCAAAGGTTGTCCACATGACACACATCAAATCACTACAACACGCGTCATCATCAAAGCCATTTATCGGTGATATATTAAACAACCTTATAATCAACAAATACGAAAAGTCAAACAAAAGTTTTTCTCACTCACGTCAGCTCTGATCTCTGATCAACAGAAATAGAGTATATACTTCATTGCAGATTCTCCTAGCAAAATGTAAGCCTACCATTTTGTGTTGCAACTGGAAGTTAATAGTGATTGCCTAGCAATTGGTCTAAAAAAAGTAATTATCTATGTGTTCAATTTCACAAAATCATTTACCTAGGACTTCTTAGGTAAAAAATATGTTTTAACTTTATATGCACGTCTAACTTAAACGGGGTTGTGACTGATGAAACAACGACCATGAATTCAACAGGGATGGCATCTAGATGCGTGTAATATCATCTAATAATCTAAAAAATTATAGATGCGTGTACTTGGGGTAGAAATTGACCTACGCGGCGAATAGCACAAAAGGTAAAAGGTCGACGGCCAGCAAGTATAGTACTGTAGTTACCTTCTCCTTTGCTTCTGTGATAACTATTCATTTCACATCCAGCGTTTGACATAACGCACTGCATGTCAGTGTCATTAATTGCTGACCAATTAAAATTTGACAGATATAAAATAGAGTCAGATTAAGGGTGTGTTCGTTTCCTCCCTCTAAAATTTAGCACTGTCATATCAAAGAGAATCTTATTATTTATGAATATTTTGATCAATTTAATGACAAAACCCTATTGACAGATTGGTGCTAATTTTCGAGATGAATCTAATGAGCTTAATTAATCTATATTTTGCTAAAGTGATGCTACAGTAACCGTCTTCTAATCACGACTTAATTAACCTCATTAGATTCGTCTCAGTAAATTAGTCTATAGGCCTGTAATTTGTTTTATAATTAAACTTTATTTAATACTCTTAAATAATAAGATTCTTTTGATGTGACAACTCTAAAATTTAGACGCTAGAAAACGAACACATCCTAAATGTCGATAAGACTAAGTAGGCAGTGGTACTGGTACAGCACTATTTATGTCGTCGTGGCGTTTAGGATCTGGCCACATATATCAGAGCACAACAGACGTAGGTATTTCGACAAAATATAGGCATCCCGCTCAATTTGAACTTCTCTGGTCTTTTTTCCATTGATGATGCTTCATTTTCTATATGCATGTAGACATGGCACACAAGAAAACAAAATCAACTTCTTCTTTGCTCACATGAACCTCTTAATTTAAGTGCCAAGCGAGCTAACCCATAAACCAGCTACACTAATGAACACTGAAGCCTGTTCCTAATCCTTATCCCTTTTGCAGTCGTCCTATCAGTGATAAATTATTATATGGAACGGTGTGACGTCGCCAATTATGCGTGTGACCCACCCCCCACCATTTCACTGTGAAAGATAGACGTGTCGCATGATACTATTACAATCTCAAACTCTGTGACTCCCCTAGCTTTGCTTTACTGACAAAAGAATGCTACCATCTCCTATTATGAACCATAATAATATTTATATACTTTATGGAGATTTTTTTCCGCTCTCTGTACATACTCCCTCCTTTACTAAATTGTTGTCGTCATTGACTTTTTTCGTGACGTTTGACAATTCGTCTTATTTAAAAAATTTCTTCAAATACAAAAAGTAATATGCTACATTTCAAGTTTCTTTAGTGATAAAACATATTCTAATAAAATATATGACATTTGTTAAACTTTATTTGAATAAGACAAATGGTCAAACTTAACAAAAAAGTCAACGACGACAACAATTTAGTAAGGGAGTAGTAAGTATTTATGAGTTGGTATCTATCAAGAATGCTTATTAATAATAAAAATACCATTAAAATGACACTATTAGATGATCATCTATCATAAGGTTAAGCCGGCTTAACTTTCATAGGCACTTGTAGGGGTAGCCCGTGTATGTGTGTTCATAGAGGTGCGTGTATGTATGTGTCGACGTTGTACTGTGTTTAATTGAAAAAAAAAGTAAAGACCAATGTATAGCTCTTTTTTATTTTCACATATATATTAGCCAAATTGTGAATTTTTGGCTATAACTAAACCCATAAATTCAATTCATATAGGATTTACAAGAAACAAAAATCGGTTTACATTTCAAAAAGTTCTTGAATCGGAGATGTAGTACACTTTTGCGGGAGGAAAACATGTATCGAAAATAATTGGGGACCCAAAGTACTTTTTCTTCTATGTCATCGAATCGAAGCAGTTTTGTTTGCAGGAACTCTCACAAAACTACATAACCATCACGTGGGACGGCGTTCTTGACAAGCCGGCCATTGCTTGAGTATACGAATCGATGTATTACGTACGACTATATTTCAGAAACCCAACGATGGATTTGGTTAACAAAAAAAAGATGGTCTAGACAAAGGGCCTGTTCGTTTCCAGCTATATAATTTTTAGAGGGTCAAATCAAAGAGAATTTTATTATTTTGGAGTACTTAAATAAAGTCTAATCTCGAAACTAATTGCAGACTTCCTATCTAATTCACGAGACGAATCCAACGAGGGTAATTATGGTGTTATTAGAAGGTGTTTACTGTAGCATCACTGTAGCTAAACATAGATTAATTAGGATCATTAGATTCGTCTCAGTAAATTAGAGGGGGTCGCGACATAGATTTTGTTATTATATTAATAAAAATACTACTTAAATAGTAAGATTCTCTTTGATGTGACAAGTATATAAATTTTAGAGGGTGAAAACGAACGGGACCAAAGTCGGTCTGATCGATCACATGGCTGAAGAGTTCTCGGCTAGAAAAGCCATCAACGTGGACCATGGTCCTTGTAAATGACCACGTGGCACAGGCACATGGTTGTGATCTCTTGGGCAGCGTGTCTGAATTCGCGTGCCTGATGATGCGGTACGGACACGTCACTTACGGTTGGTCACCATTTAAGAAAACCATAAAATTCAGAGTGTTTTAAGGCCTGTTCGTTTCCCTATCTATTTTTAGAGGGTCAAATCAAAGAGAATTTTATCATTTTGAAGTACTTAAATAAAGTCTAATCTCGAAACTAATTGCAGACCCCCTATCTAATTCACGAGACGAATCCAACGAGGATAATTATAGTGTTATTAGAAGATGTTTACTGTAGCATCACTGTAGCAAAACATAGATTAATTAGGATCATTAGATTCGTCTCGCAAATTAGAGGGGGTCGCGACATAGGTTTTGTTATTAAATTAATAAAATTACTACTAAATAGTAAGATTCTCTTTGATGTGACAGTATCTAAATTTTAGAGGGTAGAAACAAACGGGGCCAGTACAGTTTCAGTACCAGTGTCCGTGTACCACAACAGATAAGGAGCTGACCCAGCCTTACTCCGAAGAGACAAAAAATAGTGCATGAAATGTTTGAACAGATACACACAATCTACAGTTTCACAACTCACAAGAGTTGTCTTCTGGGACAGGCCTGGAAAAATTACACAATAGCTCCTGTGCAACGAAAGATTCCATGTACATTCACAAGATCCCGTCCAAAAAGGTTGAGGGAAAAATGGTGCTTTCATGCCCACCTCAACTCTCAAGGGGTATAACACTTCGGATATATATTTACACAATGGGAAATGCATGAACAATGGTACAACTTGAAAAGAATAATAATATACTACCTACCTTTTCTTTTCTTTAAGAAAAATAAGAACAATGGCCTATCTACTCGCCTCTAGAAGGATTACTGGTGAGCAAGCTTTAACAAATGAACAGAATAGTACAACTTTCCTAGAGAACTCCTCTTATGTGTCTGACCGTGTATCGCAAGGTGAATGATGATGTTTGATGAACTGACTCAGCGCAAGGTGAATGATGTTGTTTGATGAACTGACTCAAGCGCAATGATGCCTCCTTGCGATAGCCCCATAAGATGCTTTGGAACAAAGTTGAGGTTGTCATCATGTTGCTTGGATATATATATACATGATAAGCCATCTTGCAATGTCAATACCAAAATGCCTCTCCCAGATTAACCCACTGCACAAAATGTTCGGATAATCCCTGCGCCTGTATCTCAGCTGCATGATCTTCCTGAAAATGTCAGATGTAATGATTGGTTTTCATTTGTTGGGTGAATCATGTATAATTCCATAAAAGTTGTCAGAACTTATAGTATGCCAGTGTACTAACAATGGTTAATCTGTAACAAAGCTTCGTTTATTTGAAAATAACTGATCATGAATCTTAATTCGCAGCAAGTAACCCCATAATGTGAACAGAACAAGTTAACAGGAAAATACCACAGCATAAGATAAATTATGATAACAAAAAGGTTTCTATCCTAATTGCATATTTGCAATATACCAAAATGGGCTAGAATTACTGAAGAAACAAAATGTTAACAAATAAAATGACACATTGGAAAATAACCTAAAGATGCTAGTTTTTCTGGCTTGGGTCCAGTAAATTAGGTGAGCCAAAAGGTTTTGTTTAAACAAGGACTGCAGTATCGGAAATGGGTAAGTAGAATGCACTAACCATTATCCCAGAGTTCATGTCACTAGCATTTACAGTTGAAATATTCACATCAGGAGTACTTATGGCTTTTGACCTGTTCAAGCATAATGTCAATAATAATATCGAAAGGAAAATAGTGAGAAACGATGTTCATTGCAACTCCTTAACATAAAGAACAAACCTTTCATTTTCTGAAGTTGAAAGCCAGTCAAGATCCAGGAAATTTGAATCGCCAGAACCATTGCAGTAGTCTAGTTCACAGCTTACGTGCTTAATATGAGACACTGTGGGAGTATATCTGCAGTATGTTTCAGGAGAATGGAGAATCAATACTATACGCATCATAAAATATTCCAACACATATTCTTTACAGTAATTATTTGCTATTTTCCAACCTTGCCTTCGCGACCATATTATCAGAGGTTGAAGAAATCCCATGCATTGAATCAGAACTCCATTGCATTTCATCTTTGGAACCAGTAAATGCTGAGTTTAGCATTCCATTTCGACCATTGCTGGACATGGATGCCTTACTATTACGAAGAATGTTGCCGTCTGATCTAGCCCTCTTCATGAATTTACTGGCAAACATATATGTCCCCAGAAAACTTGATAAGATGTATTGCACTCATTTCAAAAAATGCATGTGCAGATCTAATCCTTACACATTCAAACAATAAGCAACCCACATAACGGATTTTATGGTACTTAGCCCTTACATATTCAAGAATATAAACTGCTTGATGTTTTCCAACATAGATGTAGAAGGCCTTAAACAAAACGATCAGAGAGTAAATTACAAAGAAAGGTTAGGCCCTGCTCTCCTATGAAGAAGGTCACTTTCTCTATCCAAATTTCTAAAGGACTGGCCAGATTGTGGACCTTCTTTGTGGTCCCATGCAGATTTTACTAAGACTGTTTTTTCTTAGCGTAATTACAATAAGAGAGACCCCTATGTTCATTACTAAAAAAAGATAAGGTGCCCTAAAGATGGTGATGCTTACAGACGGGGTACAAAACTGTACAAAAAGCAAATGGAAGTGCTATTCTAGCTGAAATGGAACTAAGCCGATTCACAGTTCACCATGTAAGTCGAAGCACAACCATATAATGCTAGGTTACCTTGCACTGTCGTCAAGTACATTCTCCTCTCCAGATACTGGTTCCCAAAGTGCGGGTTGTCCCGGCTCTGGTTGGAAGTACCCTAAAAATCTGAGATATTATGAAAAGGAAAAAAAAAGTAACAAGGCTTAGTCCACACTTTTTTCCATTCAAACTTCGAAGGGCACAGAAGATCATTAGCGAACAATGAGCTTTATCAAACCTACAAGTTTATTGCTGCCTGTTTGTAAGCATCCATATAGGCATTACTGTAGTATCTTTGCAGTGTCCTGAAGAACTCTTGAGATTGAATGGCAAACTTCAAGTGCCCTCTTTTTGCAGAGAATATCTATGCAAAAATCACATGATATAATTGTTAGAAAGAGGAGAGAACGAATGGCAAAGCTTCCATTGCAAGGTTAGGGTTACAGGATAGATATAAAATATGTATGGGTCTTATATGTGTCATATAGACTATATGGTCCTAAAAGCTACAGCTACTATACACTCTTAACACCACCCTTCAAACTCAAGGTGGATGAAAAGATTCTACATCAGACACATTGAGTTTGAGAAGATGAAAACGATGTTGATCTGGTGTTTGGGCCTTGGTCAAGAAATCTGATACCATGTTAGAAAGAGGAGAGAACGAATGACAAAGTTTCCATTGCAAGGTTATGGCTACTGGATAGATAGACAAATATATATGGGCCTAAAAGCTATAGTTGTAATTACATACACTTAACAATAATTTCATAAGAGCGCAAGAAGAATTAAATTAACCATGCTATTGAAATGAATTATACAAGGCAAAATGCCAAGAAAATGTTTTTTTTACTAGCAATCAGACATTTTATTAGTATAATTAAATGGAGAGTTCAGCAGTTAAATAACCTTTTTATTTTAGGCCTTAAGCTTGGTCATCATACAGCTAGGTTAGAATTGAGTTACCCTTCTACGTAATTGTTACTTGTTAGACCTTACAAAGCTCTATAAATAAGCAGTTGATAGAATTTCCCAGTGCAGATACACTAATAATTGATGCACAGTATGCTGATATTATACTAGCTAGCAAAATAAATGGTCAAAGTCTCATCACGATACACAAATGATGCTCCATCTATACTTGCCAAGGCTATCACAAAATTCATATAGGAGCTTTCCAAGTCAATCAATAGCAGAACTTGACTCATGATAAGTTATGTTTAGTACTGATTTCATCAAACTGTGGATCCATGCTTACTAAAGCGAATAATTTTATGTATACAAATTCATAGCAAGTTTCATGGTTTTATTTATTTTTCAGAATAGAATATTTGTACACTTCTTATAGTGACATAATCAGTTTAAGATCATGGGTCAGGATTAATTAACTCAGAAATAAAGTAATAACTTGTGCATCATGATCACTCCTAATTTCCACCAGACATCCTGAGGATGAAATGGAAATCTACAGTTTACCTGACAAAATGAAGAACTAAAATAGTAAAATTCATTTTGTACCTTATTGTGAGCAGCCGAACCACCGTATTGTAAAGCAAGGGTGTCACCCATCCGTTCATAGAAATGCATCAAATGGCGAGCCAAAGAGGAGTCTATATCAAGTTCTGGAGATTCTACAGAACCAAGAGCATGTAACTGGTGTCCTAGAGCAGCTAATCCATAGGCATACTGAGCAACATTTGTGCGGTCCAAACAATCTATACAGTTTGTACGCAAGACACCCTTTTGGAATTTTGGAGGCTTTACTGTTGTAGATCCATTGCCCTCAGCTTCTGCAACTCCATTACCAGGATGGGAGCTACAGCAGGTATCTTCTTGGGAAATATCATCAAGATCATTGGTACAGGCTACGTTGGCACAATTGTTGTCATTCCTGTAAGGCATGAAACAGGAAATAAGAAACTGGCATGCCATTATGAGGTAGACAAGAATTAAAATAAATAATAAATAATATAGAAAAGAAACAAGTATGAATGACAAACACTTACAAGGACATCCCCAAGTTAAGTGAACCCTCTGCTCTTTGATCTTGGGGAACTTGACAATAAAAGAATTCTGTTAAGTTCAAAGCTTCAAATGCCACTTTCAAAAGCACTTGGAGGGCATTTGTACTTTTGCTGCAATAAAATTTTGGTTCAGTAATGTACATCAAAACATCTAAGAAACCACAAGCGATTTCATAAAACAAAAAGTTAGTACCTTTGTGAATTCTTATGAAGATCCCAGTGCAAGAATCTCAAATGGTTTTCCCCTGGTAGATCATTATTTATAATCTTTATTGCTTTGTCAAATTCCCGACGGAGTATAGATTCACGTGGCCTCTTCTCACGTGTCTTCCAAGAATACCCGAAAGTAAATTGCAAGAATATGATCATTTAACTAGGAATATAGCAAAACATCCATCAGAATATATGTTAAAACAGTGTGCTAACCTTGATCAAGTTTAAGATGATGATAGGATTTCCATATCTGCACCTAAGATTTTCAAAATGGAGCCTGGTTGCTTCATAATTATTGTCCTTTTCGTGCACTGCAATAACAAACAATGAAATGAATTATTGTCCTTTTCTTGCACTGCAAGAACAAGCAATCAAATAATTGAACAATAATTTTCTCATTGAAGAATAATTGCAATGCTTACATATAATATCTGGCTTAATATTGAGCTTTGATGTCTCTTGGGACCAGAACAGCGGAATTGAACCCCTGTTCTGCACAACAGAACTTATTTGCCTATGTCCAAGCATGTCTTCATAAACAATTTGCTCAGTTTCAACATCATTCGCGACTTTGCCCTCATCATTCACACCTCTCTTTAGATACCTATTTAGTCACAATGATGAGATAATAAAACAGAGGCACAGCAATCGTACCAAAAGGCAAAAACTCAATATAAAAGTGTATGTTAAGAAATTGGCAGGTGCAAACCTGGTGCCAGCATAATGCCTCGACCGCCTAGCAATGAGCGTCAACATAATATCCTTTCCCGATATTGCAAGTTTATCCTATAAATGGAGGATATTATTATTGAATGATTATGATTATGTGAGTAAACAGAAGGAAGTACTTTCATCTGTAACACCATCTGTGGTGCATCTTACAATTTCATCTATACCAGCATTATTTGTCAATGAAGTGGTGCACCCATGTGGTACAAAATCACTCAACAGAAGTCGTGACACCCAAGAGAAAGTAAGTTAGTTGGTAAGGCTTTCTCCAACAAGGTGATGCATTTTGGAAGCGCATTTGTACAAATGCATGGTCAACAGTAACTCCAGTGCAATGCAAAATATTGCATCTCCAACAGGCTAACGCAGAAGTGAATGCACCTGCTCGGATTTGGTTCGTCTCTCTCCTCAGGGGCAAAAGGCCAATGCAGAAGAGAATGCGGCAAAGAAAGAAGGCGTGCAAATTTGGTCCGTCTCTCCTAGGAGGCAAAATGAATGCTCCGAATACATAAGCCAGTTGGAGGCTTTTAGCTCACGCGACAGTATCGTTTGAGAGGCAAACTTGGACTTGCATAGCTGGAGGCATCACCGTGTTAGAGAAAGCCTAAGTAAGATCGTGGTAAACTACAGGGTAGTGGATAGGATATAATGTATTCTTTAGATCAAGTTGTCCCCATAGGATTATAGGAAAAAAAGCATCAGTATTCGCTAATACACAGTCCAGAATAATTCAGGACCAATGTGCAACTCATTAATGTATATCAACGACAGATTTTGTGTCCAGAGGTTCACATGAGCCCATCGGCGGATTCAGCATGTTGCATTGATTTAAAAGTTTACCAGACAATCATTAACTCAGCACAGATCAAGTCAAACAAATTGCAGAAAAAAAAAGCATTAAACTATCCATGTCAAAGAAATAAAACAAGAATTGATTTAGCCTTGTTCATCATGTTCTAGCAGTTGGGGTTTGCCTACCACAACATACATGAGACCAAAAGGCTTTTGCTGTTGTTTACCTAACTCTGCTATAAACATGATATTTCATTAAATTTAAATACATTGCTATATAAGTGAGTTGAATTATGACAAGTTCGCTAATGGGAATGCCGAAATCCATGGTCACCAACAAATTTCTCATAGCAATATTTGATTTTTCTATTATCTTTTACGATTATCCCATCATGATTTACCAGGGACCAATGTTGTATATGCCACTGCAGAATTTACTAATGCCGCTATCGCAAAATTGCTTATCCCAATATGCCAGCAGGTTGCTATTTCTCACCCTACATGCCATCCATGGCATTTCAGATAGTTTTGTGCATCAATATTTTTCACAAATATCCAATCCTCTGGCCAAGCTCTTCTCCACAACCCAAATTTTCTTCTTCGGATGCTATTTTTGGTGCATCATCATGCTGTATGTTCTTTGTCCTTGTGCAGTGGAGCGCCGTTGGACATGGATGAACCGAGCATTGTTGCATACATTTGCATGTGTCCAACGCAAAATCAGGCATGCAAAGCTTACATGAGAAATTGATCAGCCACGGAATCCTGCCTCATTGAAAAACAAGACCACTTCATCTCGGCAGACAAAAAGAATAGGTGCCCAAGGGAACTAGGTGGCTGAGGTGTGCTGCTTGTGCTGCGAATGTGAACGAGATTAGGGGACTGATGGTGGCGATGGGCATCCCAAAGGATTTGTGATGTCACATTACAGGCATCGGAAAGGTGGTTGGTGAGGCCTTGGGTGTTGGATCTCAGATCAACCAGAAGATGACGAGGAGCCCCAGATTGGTTGACACATAATTTTTATCCACATGTTGGATTTTAGTGTAATGCAGCAAGCTGAATCCACATCACATGAATCAAGAGAAGAGCGGCAAGGAGCAGCTTGAGGCATGGCACATTATTTGGGTCCACAGCAGCCTCAAGTATGTACTTTGCATTTCTCTCAGCTCGGTTGTGTTTGCGCTGCAAGGGAAGAAAGCAGAAGAGAGCACGAACAAGGTAACAGAGGGGCAAAGAGGTCACTTCATGGTTAAATTAGGCTTTGATTTATCAATGATTTGAATCTGGACAGCTAGTGGAATAGTTTTTGCGATGTCACATTAATGATTTGAAATCGTTGCAGCTGTATGAAAAAAACTCTTCTTTTCCTAGAAGATTAGCAAACCCACAACTATAACTCTAGAAACATCTAGCACAGGCAAATAAAGAACATGGCTTAAGCTCGGTCCAGAATAACAAACAAGGATTAAGAAAAACAAGGTAAAGAATGCAGGATCAATTTGTTCGCAAGCAATTGGTCATATTTTAAAAGATCATATTCCATGACTAACAGCACAAAAAATAAGTCTCGTAGAATATACGCACCTGCTTAAAAAAACCATAGACTAACGGAACAGTCCAGAGAGTACTTTTCAGAACGTTACGAATCCCCCGTGTTAAGAATTCATTCCACACAAACATTGTGTCGTACAGATCCCACCCTTCCTGTGGATCATTAAAGTTCTTCTGGAGACTTCTCATTATGTGATATGAGTGGCAGAAAAAGAAGTCTTTTCTAAGATCAATTGTCTGCAAGAGCTTCTTGTACCTGCATGATTAAGGAAATGTTGCTTTATCATCAGCATACATGTTATACTTCAGCATACAATAAAAAATGCATAGTTATGTTACTTCATCTAATCATCTTTATATTTCAAATGAAAAAAATATATACTATTCAATAACTGGAAAATATCCAATCAAACTAATGAGCATAAGAGAATGCAAATGATGGTTGTTAACAGTTAGCGAGAATATAAGAAGTAGCACACCTGTTCTCATCCTTAAAATTAATTAACTTTGGTCTTGTTTTCGAATTTGATAACTCGACCATTGCACTCTTAGTAACTTGGTACACAGGATGGCCAAATATATCCCCAATCTTTCGCCGCTCGGTAATAATTAACATGTAATAGGGCCCAAGAAACTTGATGAAACCTGTAACAAAAAAAAATCGTTGATGCTTATCTGCAAGGAAAATGTCACCAATTTTGCTTGAATTATGACATGGGATTGTTTACCAATAATTCCAAAGCAACTGGCAACAAATTTGACACCACCAGTTGATTTATGGTCTTCATCTAAAGCTTTTAGCAGATCATGGTATTCATTATGTGAGTGCACTGTAGAATCCTCATCTACATTGAGCTCTGATGGTTCCATTCTATCAATCTTGAGTAATCTCCATATTGTCTTGTCTGTGTTAGTTCCAAGAATATAAAATTTCTGCAAATAAAGAACCCATTATTTCACGAAAATTTATTAAACACACAAAGTTTAGCTCTCAGCAAGAACAATAAGCATAGTTCTAAAATCTCACAGCTGTTGGAAAAGCTCAAACCCCCACAAACAGGACACATTGTACATGGAAAACAACCTAGCTTCAGAATTTCAAACCCCGCACAAACAGGCCTCTAAGGAAGACCTTTGGAACAATTTCATCGGCCTCTACATTAAACAGGGCACCCGAATAGTGAAACTTACCAATTGAACTTGTAAAGTCAGCACATACCGGGGAGGGAAAAAACATTGCACTCTGTGACCAATCATCCCGATACTAGCAGCATGATACGCAAGTAGGAATTGGGCCAAACAGAAAAAGAAAATTTTGAGCTACAGCGCACTCTAGTGATAACCGAAAACTGCAAGGAAAATCACAACCTCGCATTCGTAACGGAAGTTAACAAATAAACATTAACAGCACAAAAAGATGCTAAATTTTCTAACCAGAGAAACGGATAAATGCATCTACGCTTACAAAAGAAATGATGAATGCATCTAAGGTAGCAAAAGATGACACGATTCTCAAATATACGCAATCAGGCAGAACAAACAAGCAGCTGAGTACTATACAAAATCGTGTGCTATTACCATTTCCCACCCAAGCACACGCAAATCACACAAACGCGCCTCGAATGAGGACAAGGATCATAATAATTCTTCAATTCTGGTCTCGCATGCAACGATCCAAGCACGCGTAGCACACGCCTTATCCCAGACTAAACGACCCGAAAGCTCCACCATCCCTGGAGCTATCCAGCTAGCCGAACGCTTGTTGAAGCCTCTGACGAATCACGAAGCAGCAGCAGGAGCTGCGCCGCGACATAACAACATAATTCCACGCCACAAGGACGAAACTCGCGGGAAGCAACAGCGCATTGTGATCCGGGTTCCAGGAGCTCACCTCCTCGGCCTCGTATAGCTCGAAGCTGTGGAGGCATGTCTCCGCCACGGCCTCCGCCGCCGCCATGGCCGGCCGAATCCCGGGGCGCGTCCGGGCTCAATCTCGCATGCGCCGGCGCAGATCACAGCCCCGCCGCCGCCGCAGCCGCGCGCCGGAACCCTATATCCGCGGCCGGCTGCTTGAGGTAGAGCATTCCCCGCGGCGAATCAGAGCGGCGCCAGCCAGCGAATCCGAGGCCGAGCCGGCGCGGCGAATGGTGGCGAGCCCGGGGCCGGCGGGATTCGGGGAGCTCGGCGGCGATCGCGGGCGGCGGAAATGGGGAAATTTGGGGGCGGAGGAGGAGGGCGAGGCCGTGAGGGAGATTGATTTCGCTTTCTTTTTTTCCCCGTCTCCGGTGCTAAATCCGTGAGGCGTGGAGGAGGGAGGACGACGAGGGCGAGCTGGCCGCAGTGAGAGGGAATATATTGGGATCTGTTTCTTTCTCGTCTTCCTTTTTTATTTCGCCAATAATAATAATAATAATAGGTTTCTGCTCATTTCTGCTAGTGCTTGTTTTCCAAGAGGAATTCCTGTCTGGCGTCTGCAGGAACTTCCATTTTCGTATAGCGCTCCTTGCTGTTCTGAACCTTGTGCCGGCATTAATGCAACATGCATTTCATTCCCTTTTTATTTCCTGCGAAACGAGGAATAATTTCTATTTTTTGCGAGGAAAAACCCAGGAATAATTGGTTCCCATCAATTCCAAGCTCCGAAAAATGATGGCGGACGATGATTGATAAAGATGACGATTCAATGACGGGTTATGATGAGTTCCCTCTTTCTGTATTTACGATCCCGTTCATCAATTCGAGGTTTTTTTTCGTGTCGTATTTTAGTGCCACCTAAAAAACCCGCTGTTTCTGCATTATTGGCTCCCGGCGCCGAGCATATTCTAGAATCGAGGGGATCATCACAGTATAATAATAAAATGTGCGTTTGGTGCCGCGAAACCAGGCTGCTAATGTTGCAGCTTCCCTGGTCCAGGGTAACGTGACAAGGCGGCGGAAAAAGGTGCGGACTCGGACGGACCAGCAAGCCCCGGCGGTTGCCGGTGATCCCAGCTCCGGCGACCGCCTCTCCGCACGCGGAAGCAATGCGGAAGACACGACGTGCGGGACACAGCAAGCTGACCGAACCCAGCGCTTGTTTGTAGTAGTACGGGATAACGCGGAACGGCGGGCGCGTAGACCTGGACGGGCACGCATCGAACCGGTCGCGACTCGCGAGCCAGCTAGCCCGTGGCGTGGGCGGCCAGGCTGCCGCCGGGTTCGTGAAAATTTTTGATGTGTCCAGGTGGTGTGCGGTGGGGTTGGAAACAAGAAAGGGGTCGGCAGGAGCGGGGCGGCGTTCCCGTGGACGGGCACGCGGGCGCGCGTGCGTCCATGTGCCGCCGCGCCGCGCGGGAACGCGACGGGAGGGTCGGGTCGGGGAGGGGCGCGCGCAGCTGCACCGTCCCGTGGTGGTGGCGGCGCGCTAACGGGGGCCGGGTTGACCGCGCGCGCGACGTGGAGCGGCGGGATTGGGCGCACGTCCCCGCCCCGGCGCCTCAATGATTGGGGGCGGAAAGTTTCGCCGTTGCCGATGCGCGGGCGCGACGGCACCTGCGCGGGGCTCGGTTCCCGGTGACGTCGTCCCCCGCTTTGGAGCTTTCCTGCCGTTCCTCCTCGCCTTTTGCCGCCACGTACGCCGCGCCAAAAGCCAACTAGTAGACCGGTCACACACCGGTACTACTACTACGGGTGTGTTCTTTGGGTGTAAACTTTAGAGCTATCACATAAAAAAAATCTTACTATTTTAAAATAGTAAATAAAGTTTAATTATAAAATAAATTACAGGTCTCTAGACTAATTTACTGAGACGAATCTAATGAAGTTAATTAAATCGTGATTAGAAGACGATTCATCTGTAGCATCACTTTAATAAAATCTAAATTAATTAAGCTTATTAGATTCATCTCGAAAATTAGTACCAATCTGTCAATAGGGTTTTATCATTAAATGATTAAAATATTTATAAATAATAAGATTCTCTTTGATGTGACAGATGCTTAAATTTTAGAGGTAGGAAACGAACAGGGCCTACTGTAATAAAATTCTTACGAAAATGCCCTCATGAACACGTTACGTATGAGACCTTATTTTTCACCCGAGGTTGAGCCCGCGCGTGTTTCTGCCGGTACCATCTTATCACTGCGTTTCACGTCAAGCAAGCAAAAACATCTTATCGCTTCTTTCGCATGTTATTATCTAGTAGAGCGCGAGGTCAAAGGCTCGAGCATGGGGTTGTTGCATGTGCATTGATACGGCGGCAGATAGGTGTTCATATGCATCCGGGAGTTGAGTCGAGTTGCCTCGCAAGCGTACCAACAGCTGTGCCACTGTGATTACGCACAGTTAACAACGACGCGTCCAGCAATGAGACCACGTTCCCGGCCGGCTTGCTTCTCCGCGGAAGGAAGAAAAGACAAAGAGTAGCAGCGACGGTAACCGAGGCGTGGAGGCATTCGCGTGATACATATGTGTTTCGTCGGGTCAGTATAAAACTATCTCGGTCATTGAATTATTCATGACGGGAAAGATCGATTAGTACCAGTATATTATAGTACTTGTGTGAGCGGGTCAATGTGTGTGTGTTTCCAAATTCCAACCGTCATCGGTTCTGCATCGTCCCATTCTCAACCGGCGGACTTGTTCAACATCGCAAACAAAGCATATAGTATAATATATTACTGGCAAGTACAGTATATGGATTTACTGGTGCTTGTATATTTCAGGGTTGAGACCAATGATTAGGATTTTTCAAGGTTATCTGCAAAATTTTTCTAGCGAATTCATATAGTTCGGCGTTGCTTATTATGTTGGGGGACCGGGACGCTAACAACCATTTTTACCGGTGGCGGCGGTGAGTGCTAATTAAGTGAAGGGCACATGTACTTTTACAAGATGGCTCAAGATTACTGGGTACTTGTGGGATTCTGGTTTGCACTTTGTATTAAGAAATGTTGCTCAGTTTTATTCTAAAGAAAAATAAACATATTTTATATTAGAATGCAAATGTGTGCATGGATTTAGCAAGTTTTACAAAAGAGAGTGTATAGACAAACTATCGGACACTTAGAAATACACACAATTACACCAAGAAAAGTCTTGTTGTGATACCAAAGGTGGATGAAATAATGTTGGCAAACGCAATACTGTGACACACGTAGTCCTGGATTTAATGAAGGTCTCGATAAGCTGGACAGTAGTCGATTATGATGGTTGGCGCTAAGGATAAGGTAGGAAGACACGTGTGGCATGAGAATGTTAGAATGGCATGCCTAACGGTAATGGCACTACTCTCTTGACACTGGCAATTGTGATATATATGTTCTTGGGGGTACCGATCGACTCTTCAACATTTAACTCGATCAACCACGAGTACGGCAAGAGGGAGAGGTGGACAGGTGCATGAACTATTGTTTGGGTATAATGGATGAGTAACGCTTTAGGCCATGTTCGTTTCTTGTCCTCTAAAATTTAAGACTCGTCACATCAAAAAGAATCTTACTATTTATGAATATTTCTATCAATTTAATGACAAAACCCTATTGATAGATTGGTGCTAATTTTCGAGATGAATCTAATGAGCTTAATTAATTTAGGTTTTGCTAAAGTGATGCTACAGTAACCGTCTTCTAATCATGACTTAATTAACCTCATTAGATTCGTCTCGTAAATTAGTTTAGGGATATGTAATTTATTTTATAATTAAACTTTATTTAATACTCTTAAATAAGTAAGATTCTTTTTGATGTGACAGCTTCTAAAGTTTAGACCCCAGGAAACAAACGAACACACCCTTAGGATTCGAATGCCAGGAGAGAATAGGCATTGACATGTAGATCCAACTGTCCAAAGTCTCATTGCTACATTTTCAAAAACCTTATCACTTACTTATAAGAAAATAATTAACAAAGAAACCTTATCCGACGTGCGAGCCATACCTAAGCGTGGCAAGCTCGTTTGCGACCTGTGAGAGGAGGCCGTGCAGTGTGCTGTCTGCAGATCGAGCAGGCGGAGCCTTTTTTGGCGCGCATAGTATGCAGTGAAGAGACCGGCGCACGAGGGCACCCGGCCCTGCCGGAGACCTTGGGCAGAGGCAACCGCGGCCGTCCATTCGTCGGGGGAAGAAGAAGCTGGAATGGATTAACTACCTTTCAGGAAAAGGTGAAAGAGACGCGCTGGATTTAGCCGGACCGTGACGGGCGGGCAGCGGAACGGATGGGCGAACGCGCCACGAGCACATCGTGATGAATGGGAGGCTCAATTATTCGTACACGTGACGACTTTCTGACCTGTTGGGAGGTGAAATCCAAGCTGTGGTGCTAATAGGCATACATGCATGCAATTATGCAGATAATTAAACATTGTTCATTGGATTGTGATCGGCATCATATCGCAGATTCGAAGAGCTTGGGGGCTGGGTACGGTGCATCATGCTCGTGATCCCAGAAACAGTGACAAGCACAAGCTCCGTTCAGGGAGAGCAAAAAAAGGTTGCGTGCATGCATGTGTTGGATCTCGAGAAAGAAAAAGGTACGTAGCAGCATTCATATATTTTTCTTTTAATTTGCCGAGCTAATACACCTCTGCTGGGCAAGACGATGGTCGAGTTCGAGCCGAATTAGTATGTTTTTCTTCTTTTGCAAGGGAATTAGTATGTTTTCTAACTTGGGGAAATGACAAATGTGCTACCGTACCAATTGTTGCACGTTAATTTGGCAGGACGCGAGGTGCCTATCCCTCTTTTCTCTACTACTTCCAAATATGGCTCACGTATAACACTCGGTCGAGGATACCACATTTTTTCAGTGTGGCCACCATACACACATCTTTTTCCAAGATGCTGTGTTGAGAGTTTAATACGCAACACAAGAGTTCGTTGATCCATCGGTATCCATCCATATACATAGATACTACCCCCTGTACCGACTGGTATACAGTATAGTTTCCCGAAGAAAAATAAGAAAGATTCCGGTTCCGATGAAGAAGGACGAGCATGGACGAGCATGATCGAAAGTGGCGCGGAACTAATCGAAGCTTAGCAGCGAAGGGGATTCCTCGGACCCGTCGTAGGGCCGACGGATTCGCGCCACGCAGCGGCACGAACTGAAGTGGATGGATATTCCTCACGCACCCAAGGAGACCCGGCCGAGCCTTGATTGCCATGAAGGAAGCTGCGTACTCGCAACCTCCAAAATCCCCTTTGCTCGGCCCTCCAATTTTGGCAAATATCGGAGTGGGCCGCTTGATTGGCGTGGTCTCCCGTCGCTGTCGCCGATCCCGGGCATGTGTACCCTGTCGTCGCCGGTGGTTAGCCTGCCTGCCACGGCGCGGGCCCGCCTGCGTGTGCTGACGCTGACTCCTCAGAAACAGTGCCGGTAGTCCACGTGTCCTGTCGACCTGTCAGCCGCTGGCTGGGCAACGCGGACACTGGTGACTCCATCGGCCAGTGGGATAAGGACACGGCGTTCTTGTGTGCGGGTCCGCGCGCGGTTGAGGACTTGCGAGGCCGGCGGTATAGATAATTACCGGCAGGTATCGCCGTGTGATCGGTGAAGACGGGGCGGAGAAGGGCGTAGCTGTGGTTCGGTGCGGTGATCGACCGTGGAAACAAAAAGGAAGTGATAAGGTGGTGAGAGGGGTATGCATGGCATATATGGACCCGTTCCGTCGAGGCCTGGACCGGCGGTACGTTCCTCCTGTGTGTGATTGAGTGATGAGTGATGGGTGATGAGAAGACGCGCCCCGGCCGTGAGTGACAAAACCGGCAAATGCTCAATCCAGTCGGTACCGCCACTGTGCCAGAGCACGGGCTAATACTGTGACCGATAGCACGGGCGGAATGCATGCATGGTTACATGATTGGACAAGCGTTAACATTGGTCCGAGTCGTCATTCGCGTGTGTCGCGACAACGCGTCACGCATACACGCTCGACAGACGAAGAAGCTTGCGGGAAGGAGAGGCCGTCGTGGAGCAACACCATCGCGCGCGCAGGCAGGCAACCTCGTCATTGACGCGTCTCCGGCGCTGCTTCTCCTCGCTCATCACTGGTCCGTGCCTCCTTGGGGTTCCCTTCTGCGGAGCAAAAAAGGAAACCGGATGAATCCACGGGCCGTGAGAGCCATAAGCTAGGCTTCGAATTCACGGCCCGCCTGTTGGGGAAAGAGAGAAGCACGCGGCGTGAGTGACAAAACTGGCAGCTGCTCAATCCACTCGGTCGAGGACACCGCCACTGTGCCAGAGTACGGGCTAATACTGTGTGACCGTCCGATAGCACTGGCGGAATGCATTAACATACACGCTCATTTGCGTCGCGTGATAACGCGCCACGCATACACGCTCGACAAACGAAGAAGCTTGTGGGAAGGAGAGGCCGCCGTGGAACAACAACATCGCGCAGGCAGAGGCAACCCGGAGCGGAGCTTTCGCTTTCTCGTCATTGGCGCGTCTCCGGCGCTGCTTCTCCTTGCTCATCGGTGGTCCGTGCCTCCTTGGGGTTCCCTTCTGCGAAACAAAAAGGAAACCGAATGAATCCATGGGCCGTCACGAGAGCCAGACCCGTTCGCGGGCTGGCTCCGGCACGCTTGTTCGAGAAAGAGAGAAGCGCAGGCCTGCTGGGCCGTGCGATCCCCGGCCCGCGGGCAGCGAAAGAGAGATGGAACGTGCGTATACCGTCGTCGACGCGTCCTTGGCGGTGCGCGTCCATGACGAGGAGGATGTACTTGAACGCCTCGGTGTCGCACGGGATGGTGATCCCGGGGCCGGCTTTGTAGTCGAAGCCGAACTCGTCCTCCGCCTTCTCCAGCAGCCTCGCGAACACGGGCATGTCCAGGTACGCCGTGGGCACCACGAACCGGCGCCGCTCCGCACCCACGTACACCGCGCAGCACCCGCACGGCACGTCCGGCGGGGGCGCCTCGTCGGGGCCCGCCGGCGACGGCGGGAACGGACGGTCATCCGACGGTCCGGCCACCACCACCACGCGCGGCAGCGGCTTCTTCTTTCTGTCCGTGTCCTTGCCCTCCGCGCCCGCGGCGGCACTGTTGAGTTTGCCGCGTTGATCGTTTGATGATGAGGCGCCCGCCTCATCGGTGGATCCGGCCGGCGCGGCGGCGGCGCTCGAGGAGGATTGCCAGCGGTGGAGCATCTGCCGGAACCAGACGACCCGCAGGAGGCCGGACCCGGACGCGTGCTTGTCGCCACCATTTCCATGTCCACCAGTTTCCTCCTTGTGTCCCATCGATCGGTGACAATGCGGATAGCTGTACGTTTCCCGACCTCTTTCTCTTCTCGTTGTTGTTGAACCGTAGCAGGGTGTCGGCACCGGCTTGCCACCAAATGCCGGACGCATTGTCCGTCCCTTTCGACGCGAGGTTAGGGGTTTCCTGCCTCTCCGAGTTGCAAGGAGAGGCCAACCACGCTCGGCGCGTCACGAGACTGCAGCGTTTTCCGACGGAACGGTTCTGCACGCACGCCTACCTCTCTCTCTCCGACATCCGCATAGCGTGCGAGTCGATCGCGCGATTCAGAGGCCGCTGACGCCGACGCGCGGCACCGCCAACGGCAACTAAACATGCGAATTGTTGAGTGCACGTTACGTCAAGCGCCTAAAGTAACGTGCCTAGAGTCTTGATCGAGACGCATTTCACGTTACTCGGGGCCGACAAAAACAGTCCTCTGGCCTGGCGCCAACTTGGCAACTTGATCAGGCTTCGTACACGGTGTTCTTTCTTTCCGTAAAAGGAGCCTGCTGCCATCTGACCCGCCACTTCTGCCCAGGTCAAAACTCAAAAAAAGGGCGACGGGATCAGCTAGTAACTTGCTGTATCAAAATGGCGCAATCCCTCTCGTATTTTCGAGGAGTACCCCTTGTTTAATTGCCGTATCAGCGCGACGAGATTCTTCTCACTTCTCAGATGATGATCCACTGCTTGGTTTGTTTTGTACGGGCGGCCGAATGTTCTGGCGCCGCTCGAGTAAACAACCCGTCACGTGGGGGCCTCCCGCCGCCACGTCGTCGCCTCCGGCAACACTCGACCCGCGACCGCAAGCATTCGTCGCGGCAACAACAGCGAAAAGCGCACGTTACGTACGCACAGACACGAAGCCGTTCTCTGGACGGTTCGGTACCTCCTCCGGCAAGGCCGGCGGCCCCGTGCTGCGCTTTTTTTGCCGATCAGGAAAGGTTTCCCGTCACCCGAGCTGTGCGCAGGAACCTGCGCGCGCTTTTCGGCTCGTCAGCGTCGCGGCCACGTCGTCGGGTTCTCGAGACGTCTCCTCCTCGTCGCGCTTTACGGCGGCGGGCGGGGTCAATTGAGGCGAGGCGAACTCTCCAGAGCGCCGCGGGCCCGGCAAAATATCTCCTCCCGCGGCTGGCGCCACCACCAGCGCTGGACGTGTTCTCGTGGGTCACGTAACGCAACCTTTTCCGCCGCGTCGGTCCGGCCGTTTCGGGGAATCCCGGCAGCGTTAACCTCGGGAAGGCAGGCGGGGACCTGTTGCCGGTAGGAGACCAATCGATGCGCTACATGCGAAGTCGGAGCAAAACTTTCCCGCGCGGGTGGGCCGGCCGGGAGAAGCCGACGCCGACGCAGTCACGCAGGTGCCCGGCCAGCAGCCGGTTCCGTTTCCTTCCGAGGATAGGATAACGCCAGCGGCGTAGCCGGGTGGACCGGTCGTCCTCTCTACCAGTACGTCGGAACGGGCGACCCAACAACAGCAAGTTGCGCAACGCGGGACGCTTCCAGAAAAGGGAGGTCGACAAGACGCGACCCGACCACACGTTAGCTAACGTGCAAGTGCGCCCCCATTCCCCAGTCCAATTCAATGTACCTTTGACGTAGCAGGAGCTTAGGCAGTCGTAAAGGGGAAAGTGGGTTCCTTAAGATATCTGCAAGTTGGAGTGCTTAACCAGAACAGTCGGCCAGGCGCGCGCTGGGATCGTGTCTTGATGCCTTTTTTATTAACCTCCGGTGAAATATCTCTTTGGGTAACCCACTAACCAGAGAGAGAGAGGGGCGGGAGACGCGGTCTTGCGGTCGCCCCCACACACGCTAGCTTCCCGGCTTTAAAATCGCGAGTAGCCGTCCGCCTCAGGTCCCAGTTCTGGAGCCTTCGCGCTGCTCGTGGAACGTCGACAAAAAAGCAACTTGCGCCAGCCGCCCCTGCCCGTCTCTCTCGCCGCGCTCCTCCCCCGGTTCCGAACAGAGCACGGCCTCTCCGCGCGCGCGCGCCGCCGCCGCCGAACGGGACCGGCCGGCCGCCGCGGCAGGCTCTCCTGCGCCGTTCGCTGCACGCGCCGGGCCGCTCGCGGGCTGTTCCGACGGAAACCCCTGCCCGGTGCGCGCGGCGCGGAGGCGTACGTGCAGCGAAGCAGAGGCGAAGCGACCGACGGACGGACATGGCTGCCGGCCGCGGGAACGTCCAGGACGACGCGCCCGGCGGCGACCTCTACGCCGTGCTCGGGCTCAACAAGGAGTGCACCGACGCCGAGCTCAGGGTCGCCTACCGGAAACTCGCCATGGTACGTGTCCAATGCCCCCTCTGCGATCGATCCTACTGTATCCCACTCAATGTTGTTGCGTTCGCTCCTCTGCTCTTGGCTGTTCACTGATGACGTTGCTCTGGCCCCACCCGCTTCTGGCGAGCAGACATGGCACCCGGACCGGTGCTCGGCGTCCGGCAGCTCGGCGCGCGTCGAGGAGGCCAAGGAGCGGTTCCAGGAGATCCAGGGCGCGTACGCCGGTGAACACCTCTCCCACCTCTCATCTCATTCCTTCCTCTCCTTAACCGCGTGACGCCGCAGCCCCCTCAACTCATCGTGTCCGCCGCTGGCTGTGTCGTCTTGCAGTGCTCTCCGACTCCAACAAGCGGTTCCTCTACGACGTCGGCGTCTACGACAGCGAGGACGACGACGATGACGTACATAACCAATCAAACTACATCCCGAAAAGAACCTTTTGCATTGTCCTTGGTTTCCTGAAAACTCACGGGTCGTTTCGGTTCTTGCTTCCGTGTGTTCAGCTGTCGGGCATGGGCGACTTCCTCGGAGAGATGGCCGACATGATGAGCCAGGCCACGCCAACGGTAATAAAAGCACCCACCTAGCCTTTGCTTCTAGAATATTCCGTACACCTGCTTGCGACGCGTCTCGTGATCCCCGTGCGCTGAACGAGTCTGCACTGTCTCGCGCGCAGGAGAGCTTCGAGGAGCTGCAGCAGCTGTTCGTGGACATGTTCCAGGACGACATCGTGACCGGGATCTGCGGCGGGGCTCGCCCGGGCCAGCGTGCCCAGCCTCAAAGCGCTCCGTGCGCGTCCGTGCCGGCGCCGCAGTCCCGGCCTCATCCGGCGGCGAGGACCAGCCCGCGAGCGCACCCGTCTTGCAACGGCTTCGGCAGGCGCGGCTCGTCGGCGATGGGCTCCGGGAAGCCGTCGAGACCCGGCCGGGCTGGGTTGGGTCCGGGACTGGGCCTGTCCGGGTTCTGTTTCAAGGTGAGCTACTCGACCATTGCACCTTCCGTTTTTCTGTCATCGCGTCCTGTTGTCATTACTGATGACTGCTGCCACGTAGTGAGATGCCAAGGTTCATAAAGGGTGTGTTTGGTACCTTTGCTATCTACGGCTGTAGCCTACCTAGGCAAACTCGCGCCTGCCAGCTACGGCAAGCTGTCGTTGCTAATCGTTTGGTTTCTGAGCGAAATACAACAGTTATCTTGTTAGAGTGTGTTCGTTTCTGAGTCTAAAATTTATAACTGTTATATAAAAAAGGATCTTATTATTTAGAGTATTAAATAAAGTTTAATTATAAAATAAATTACAGATCCCTAGACTAATTTACGGGACGAATCTAATAAAGTTAATTAAGTCATGATTAGAAGATGGTTACTGTAGCACCATTTTAGCAAAATATAAATTAATTAAGCTCATTAGATTCATCTTGAAAATTAGCACCAATCTGTCAATAGGGTTTTGTCATTAAATTGATAAAAATATTTATAAATAGTAAGATTCTTTTTAATGTGACAGATGTTAAATTTTAGAGGACGAGAAACGAACAGGATCTTAGTTACAGCTTTGCCATCTCCAGCTAGCCAAAGCGGCTCTCCCTCAACGGCAAGCTTTTTCTGGCCCCGTGAGGCAAGGTAGCCTGGCAAAGTAAAGATTTTTTTGACCTTTCAAATGGACATCCTAGCTCAGCAAGGCTAGAACTGTTTTTGCTCAGGAACCAAACGTACCCAAAGTAATCTGTTGGCAGAACCGTCGTCTCGTCTTTGCTTGATCAAAATTCATGCTTGCCGACACAAGCACGTAACTGGCAAATGCAAATTGCAACGCTTTAGAAAAGCACATACTTACACAGAAAATTGTTCAGTAGGCACATCTCGATCGAATCCTAGATTGGGTATACGGTGTTTACCGACTGCATACATGCAAATCCAAGGTGAACCTTTTCCATCTTATGTGGAGTAGCAGTCCACATCGTCTAGAAAGGAACATGATCTGGCCTGCTAGCTTCACGAACACGCACACGCCTATAGGGTACGGTACGCGGAGCTTTTTTTTCTTTTGGGTTCAGCGTGCTTTTCTGGCTCCATTCCCTTGGAAGAAAAATGTTACAAATGGGTAGCGCCACTGGCTGTATTAAGGGGATTCGGTGAAATCTGCTGACAAGGACTTGCAATCTTGTGCTGTGTTGTTGGTCACTGGCGTCGCCCCGGCCAACCAAATGCAGTCTGCACGCGCGCTCTGTGCTCTGCTGCTATAACTAACGGATAACTTTGTTGTGACGTCCAGGTTAGCGAAACGAAGCAGAGGCCGACGGCATGGGCGTACGACATTAACCGCGGCGAAGGAAGGAGCGGCCGGAAACAGAGGTCGTCGACGAGCCGAGACGTCTCCGACGGCTTCTCACGGCAGAGCAGGGCGTCATGGCAGTAAACAATGGCGATTGGTTCCCAGCCTAGGACACACTGATTCTTCCCGATTCTTGTTTTAGGACCCGTCAGATGTTGTAGTTCTGCGCAATTTGAACACACATCCGGCAAAGTTTGGCTAGATGTCGTTCCACTCGTCCCGCGGTCAACTTTCCCCTCGTCGATCGACTCTGGCTGAGCCGAGAGCCGCGCGAAACAAACGTTCGGTGATATTTGGCTTGATGGCGTCGCTCAACCTGATTGCTCGTCAACACCTCGCTGATCGGCTCCGGCCTGTGAAAAAGGTTCAGATACCCAAACGCTAAGAAATTTCTGAGTCAATATGCCATTGTAATATATTTACTACTAGATCAAAAGCAAATTATTGTTCAAGGATTAATTCTTTCACTGCCATTGTAATTTTGCTCAATCCCATAGTTCCATAGGCTTGGTTATAATTTCTTTTTCTTTAGGATCCCCCTTGACATTTGGTTAGGATAGCTGTCTCTATATCCTTTTTGTACGTACCTGTCACCGGGATCAAATTGATACGTGTGACACTTTCATAATTAAATCCCTGATCAAGAACCTCTTTCCTAGAGCACGAGTTCTCCATTTTGCCATGAGCATCTCACGACCTCGTCCTAATTTGACTGTATAGAGGACATAAATTATACACCATCATAAAATTATTATCGTCGTTGATTTTTTATATATTTGACCGTCCGTCTTATTTAAGATATAAAAAGTATATATTATATCGCATGTTTCTTTAGTAATAAATTAAATTCCTGTAAAATATATTATAAATGATCAAGCATAATTTAAAAAATCAACGTAACAAGAACTTTTAGAATAAAGTAGTATTAATTTATTATGAAGTTCTTGAAAAATGCCATTAGCGTCCAATGTTAACCGATTCTAACAGAGGAGCCATATATCAATTTTAATAACAACTGCTATTGTGCATCCGAAGTAAGAGGTCCAACAACGAGAACATGCAAAAGCCGATGAAATTTTGCAAAGGAGGAGAGAGACGATCTAAATTTAGTTGCCCTATCTTCTCGAAGGCATCTCACGCCTCACCAACCACTCGAACCCGAAAGAGGCGAGCAACAGCGGAAGCACGTGGACAGGCGGGACGAGGGGCTCCGGCGCATGGCCGGGCGGACGGCCGACGATGCGTGACGTGAGCGGGGCTCCTCATCGGCCGGGGCAACGGCACGCGGAGGCCGGGGTGGCTGCGGCGTGCGGATCCGGGGCTCCTCGACGGCGAGCGGCGCGTGGAGGCAGGGGCCGCGATGTCGAGGGTGAACGACACTCGCGGCCGAGCAGCGCGCGACACCACACGCCGGCCAACCAGCGACCGGCGTCCGGGTCTACCAGCAGCACGAGGCGAGCCACAAAATTTCCTCTCCCGTCGCGGGAGCGCACGACCAGTCACGGGAAAATAAAAGTGTTCGACGAGATAGTTAAATGCATGATGTCTGTTGGAGACTTAACCGAATGCATGATCCTTCTTTTGTACATGCTATGTAAATTTTCATTTGCCTCTCAAAATTGCATGAGATTATTTGAGTCGGTCTTAGTGGTCATTGATAAGAGTCCCTTTGCTACAACTTCATTAGCAGCTTCAACTTTAGATTATAGGTCAAGCTATACCAAAGAGCAAGTTGAAAGAAATGTTTTTGGGCATAAGCTGTTATAAGTTGTTTTTGTTTTTTTACTAGGATGGTGAAGCTGGAAATAGCGACTTTTCACGGCTCACACTCACAGCTTTGTTTCGAACAGACAGATAAACTGTTTTGCCAAACGATTTGACTGCATAAGCTGAAATAAGCCGGATAAACTGTTTTGACTCATAATTCAGAGCTTGGAGCTGTTTTTTTCCATGTGCTGAAGCTCTACAAAGCGATCTAAAAATGAGAAAAAAAAGGAGTGTTAACTCGGGTTTCTGTGAGGTTCTTATAGCCTGGGCAGACGAGCTCGGCTTTCCCCGGCCCATTTTAGGTATTTTGTTAAATGGGCTACACGGCCCGCTTCGGCAGCGGCGTGCCGCGTGGTGCGTGCGTCTCCAGACTACTCCACCGCACCGGCGGCTCAGGAGGGCTACAGCTCTGCCCCCCACTCGTTCGCCGTCCTCCTTCCCGCCGTCGTGTTGAGAGGCGGCGGCCCGCGCCTGGCCTCCGCCGCCTCCAGAGAGTTCGGCCCCATCGGCTTCTCCTTGAATTTGTTCCGGTTCGTTACGCCGCTCGAGTGAGCCCTGCTGATTGCTCGCGCAGTGCGCAATTGTTGTTGTTGTGCTCTGATTCGTTTACTTTCGTGAGCTGTTCTAGGGTTCGGAGGGAGCAGGGACTGCTGCTCCGTGATGTTCTCCAGGATCTCCCGGCTCGGGGCGCGGCTCCTGCGCGAGGCTAGAGCGGAGACAATAACTGGTTGGTATCTTCTCCTTTTCTCGTGCTCCTTTGGCTCCCTCTGTTATCACTGATTGCTAAGGAATGCGGTGAAAATTGTCAAAATTCGCGTAAACCTGTGGCAGGGAAGAGTGTTAAGCCTCTCACTGAGTTGCAATCCTCCTGCATTTCTCCTCGTACTGATTGCTGTTAATTCCCATTTGGCAGGAAACGTGCCTGGCAGTAGAGGTAGCTTATATCAAGCTCATATGAGTCAGCATTCAACTCCGCTGGTTAGCCTTACTGTACCCTCTTTGGTAAGAAATTAAAGTTTGCAAGTCAAAATTTTGTTTGAGTGAAACAACTTCGCCTATTACTTTTGTTCTGATAATTAACGTGTACATCTAGTATGTAATTTATCAAGGCTAACTGGACTGTATCCACCTTTTTTAGGAGTTAGTTCTTTTTTCCATTAATCTATCTGCATAGATCTTTAGTCCTCTAAAAGGAAAAAAAAACAAATCTATCTACAGAAATCTTATGCATTCATCATTCTGAAATGACAATCACATAAAATTTATGTCTCAATGGCTAAAGAACCAGCATTCCTTTAAGAAAGCTAGTTATCTCTTTCTTAAAACTGTGATAAACTAGCTTTTCACACCTGCAGAAGTGGTGATATGGTTTTCAAGTTTCTTTCTACTTATTTCTTGTTTATTCTTTCAGAGGAATAGGCTCTTTTCAACAGCATCAAGTACTGGTGACCACGATGAAAGCAGTCAGGAGAAGGAGAAGTGAGTGAATCTTGATTTTTGTTTCATCCGTTTATATGCCATGGAGTTTGAACACCTAGTTATCTTGTTATCTTGGAAGTAGGTAGTTATATTAACCCTTCAGATTCTTCTTTTCTACATGAAATCGTTTTGATAAAAGTTACCTGTCTTTTGAAGGAGTTCTTCCTTCCACTTCCACCTCTAGAGGAATATCAATCTACCTGAAACAATAGCTTCACCGATTTTGTTAAATGTCAATATTCTGCTTTCAGCAGTTATTTTAGGTAGGAAGCAGTGCTCTGACGAGCATATTCTCTATATTCACAGAATCACTGTCACTTTTGTCAACAAGGATGGTTCAGAACAGACGATAAGTGTTCCAGTTGGAATGTCCATGCTAGAAGCTGCTCATGAAAATGATATAGAACTTGAAGGTATAAGTTCCTACTTGGAAATATTAGGTTTCGTCTTTATACTAATTTCTTTGGCCAGTACATGCTTGCTGATGATTCAAAACACTAGCTGTGCTCATTTCCTCATCACCTAGGCTCTTGCACCATATAACATTTAGTTCATCGGCTTGTTCATAGTGTACATCCTTCATGACTACAGAAGACATTTTAATCAGTTATTTTTCTGTTCATTCTATCAGCTGATTTTCATACCTTTCTTGGTATTTTGTCTACTGCAGGAGCATGTGAAGGCTCACTTGCGTGTTCTACTTGTCATGTCATAGTTATGGTATGCTTTAGATATAATCCAAGTTATGCTGTTGTAGATATTGATGTACCTCAGCTGACTAGAACTTCCATTCTTACCCAGGATGTTAATCATTATAACAAGCTAGAAGAACCAACAGATGAAGAAAATGATATGCTTGACCTTGCATTCGGGCTCACAGAAACGTAAGTGGATGTCACCTAAGCCATTGATTTTCCTCCCTCTTGTTTCATAATTCCTTGGATATTGTTTTCTGTGCATTATATTCAAACAAGCATTTAAGCAGATTAGTTCCACTATGTGTTTTGGCTTGGCCTCTTGTAGGCATTATTGAAAGCTGTCCTGTTTTCTATGACCTACTAAGGATTCGTGATTGTGGACTAGGCAATTTAGAGTTACAAATGAAAACAAATGAAATTTAGATGTGTAGTATTTATGATTACAGCTGCTTTAGGGTTACAAATAGGCAATTTACTCATATTCATGAAGAAATCAAATGAAATTGTTGGGTTTGTCCCCATACTGATGATTAACAGCGGCTATTTTTAAGTTTACTCAATACAAGATTCTAGTCTAGTTCAGAAACGCAAATAACAAGAATTTTCATTATTCTAACCTGACTTCAGATGACAACAAGAATTTTCATTATTCTAACCAATCTAGTTCAAAAACACTAATCACAACAAGACACATTCGTGCAAAACCCTCTTTGTACATATCATTAAAGGTGGAGTGCAGTAATTTTGATCATTCTAACCTGGCTTCAAATGTTTGAACTTTTATCCAGGTCACGTCTTGGCTGCCAAGTGATAGCGAAGCCTGAACTTGATGGTATGCGCCTGGCGTTGCCTGCAGCCACCAGAAACTTTGCGGTAGATGGCTATGTACCGAAACCACACTGAAGAGACTTCCAATCTTTGGGAACACGGGTTCTTACCACAGAGTCAATTTTGTAGCTCACACACAATTTGTAACGAAACTAAAGCAGCTTACCGAAAGCCCGGTGGTTTCGGGGAGGATTTGTTCATTGACGAGTTCCTGCGTCACCCCCGTCAGTTGAGGGGATTATTGTCTCATCTGATTAAATAAACACCCTTCCTTTTGTTTTCCCTTCCTGCCGTCTACAAAATGGCCGCAAGAGCCAATGCTGTGTCTTTTTCACCGTTGTCAGTTTCCAGGAAAGTCTGTGCCTGTAAATGGTTGCTTTGGTTTTCCGTTCTGGTTGAATGTTGGTATATGAATGGTTACCGTCGAGGGCAGGTGGAAATGAGTGTTGTCTTGAGCACAAAACGAATGTTTTCGTGTCCCTTCGCGCTGAAACTCGCTGTCCCGGCAAAGGTGAGGACCCGTCACCCGTGTGCCGCTCCAGCTCACTTGCGGCGCACCTCGTCGGCGCCGAAGGCGCGGCTTACTCGCGTCAACAGGGTCATCTGCTATTCCGCTTTCATCGCAGAGCAGAAGTAATATACCACCAGCATGTCCTGAGCGGCTGAGCCTCGCTCGACACGATAGCGACGTCGTCGTTAAGCCACTACAGTGCGAAACTGACGCGACGAGTAGGTCACGACGGCCAGACCTACTCCACCACACCCGTACGGCCGACCATGAATTTATACGAGAGACGAGAGCCACAAGCTAGCGCACGTACGGCAGATCCAGCCACCGCCTAACCCAGTACACTACTTCCTCCGTTCAGGAATGTAAAGATTTGTTGACTTTCGATTTCTCGTTTGACCCTTCGTCTTATTCAAAATATTTATGTAAATATAAAAATAAATAGAACATATTTAAAATATATTTAAGAATAAAATAAATTCTAACAAAATAAATAAAATTTTAATAAATTTTTTGAATAAGACACTGAGTCAAACTTGACATCCGAAATTCAACAAATCCTTACATTTTCGGACGGAGGTAGTACGTATCAGTTTAAACATCTGGATGAAAATACTGGCAGTCAGTAGGGCACTTCTGGGTCTAGAGCCTGCTACCACTCACGATCACGATTCGAGACAAGGCGCGTCCAGCCAATGGAGCAATTTAATCGCGGTGTCGCGGCGTCTCTCCGGTCTCCTCACCGGCAGTGTAATTCCTTCCCTGCCGTCTCTTCCACACACTTCCAACTCGCCAACCCGGATGAATTATCTCGTCTAACAACAACGGTGACAGTGATTCAAGCAGCTCTCGCGGTCAGGGAGCACGTGCTCCGTTGGGGGCAGGTGATCTACGGATGGAAATCAGGACACTTGCCACAACTACATCGTGGTCTCTGGCCTCGACGACTTCACCTTGTTCGATCACATCGAAGCCGCATTGACTCACATGTCGGGCTCTCTGCAGCTGCACGCGTTTAGCGGTGTACTACTGTTTTCAGAGTGCAGTCGTCCCATCCCGCCAGCCCGGCGAGGAACGGGCTCCAGTGCCGAGCACTGTCCCTTGAAGCAGAGCACCAACCAAACCCCGTCAGGTCGTCTCCGCCATGCCTTTTGTCCCCTGCACATGAAGCCGGCGAAGTAGAGACTGTTGAGCGGTACGCGTGTCCACGTTCCACACAGACCCAGGTCGCTCATTGCGCCATGCGGTTTCGGCCGTGGATCCCTCCCAAGTCCGAATTGGCTGAGCGACTGGCACCATTTGTCAATTGACCGCGCTACCACCTCACGCACAGGTGTCCTGACCTCAGAGACCACTACACAATGGGCAGTCAGCCGGAGGGGACGTGTGGCACGTCATGGCGGATCCCGTCATGGCATAGGCATGGTGCTCGTGCCGGGACTAGTTTAATGGAGCGAGAGGCAAGGCCCTTCTGGAAGCCTGCAAAGGTAGGTGAGGCGAGCGCCGGGCGTGCACGTCGAGTAGAGCTGCCTAGGCGCACTGAAAGCGAGTTGCGCAGGGGGTTGTCTATCTGTCTGTCTCTTGCTCGTGGTCGTCTGAGGTAACGTCGCGTGCAAAGCAGAGCACTCGATCCCATCGTTGCCTGTTTTTGGCTGAGAAAGATCACCCTTGATTTATTAGCCAAGCAGAAGACATGGACTGCTTATCATGCTCCATGAGATCGGTGCGATTTCATCAAGTGGACTGGAATTACGGCGGGATCGATCGTATGTACATGTTGCCACGAGATTTGCAAGAGCAGTGGGTGGACGGATGCAAAACCGATTTTATTCCCACCTAAAAATGCTACCGCTAATTTTTATCTGCCCTTTTCGGGCGTTGGGAAGTCAGAACGCCGCGACGGTGCCGACGACTCTGCTCCGCCGCCGCGGGCTCGCCGCCGTCACGCTCACGCCGGCGTCGTCCCACAGCCGCACGATGCTGCTGCCGCCGAGCGCCGTCGGGCTCCGGAACCGCCCCACCTCCACGGCCGCCGGGCTGAGCGGCAGCGACCGCACCACCTCCTGCTCCCATCCAAACGGCCCCGTCGTCGTCTCCGAGCTCTGGTACGCGGCACCGTCCTCGTCGTCTTCGTCGTGTTCCGTCACCTCCTCGTCCTCCTCCTCGTCTTCATCCACGCCGCAGCAGCCGACGCGGCCGGTGCCGCGGTAGTACGCCGTGTACTTCTCCTTCGGCGATGGCGCCGCCGCCGCCGTCGACGACCCGGCCGAGTCCGGCCACGACCTCGCTGGCGAGCTGGCCTTCGCCTCCGGTAACGCCTGCTTCGTGTTGGACCGCTCCAACTCCAAAGGCGTCAAGTCTGCCGCGCCAGCCGTGGGCGCGGAGGAGCGAAGGCGCCAGAGGCCTGCGGCCGCGGCCGCGGCGACGACGGCGGCGAGGCAGGTCCACGCCGCGGCGCCGGTGGCGCCCGATGCATCAGGGATCGGGAGGGAGTAGAGGCGGAAGGCGACGGCCTCGAGGGGTGCTCGAGGATGTCCATCGATCTCCACGCCGGCAAAGTGCGCGCGATTCTTTGCCTCGCGTAGCCGTGCGCGGTTGCTTGCTGCTCTGGTTTCTCTGGTTCGGTTTGGTGGGGAGTGGAGTGGGAGGAGAGAGAGGTGAGCGGGTATTTAACGGCGGAGAGGAGGAGGGGAATCACTGGTTGAATACCGGCCGTTGGATTGTGGGAACCCGAGAGGATCAAAAGGGAAGATGCTTGGCAGCGGAGGTGGTAGCTTGGCAGATGCTGGTGATGGATGCCGCATCTCGCAACTCGTTTCCCGTTTCTGTATTTATTAAATCAGTGTGTATTTATGGTGTCCATGAGAGAAATGCTACGCCAACCTAAAGCTTGAACATAAGTTTTTCGTTATGGGTAACATAGCAAACTCATCCTAAACACCTCAATTTTCTGTATTTATGGTTTATGTGAGAGATGCTACGTCTACCTAAAGATTGAGCATAAATTTTTCATCATCGGTAACACAATAAACTTATTCTTTCCCACGATCTTTTAGCATGATAAAGCTAAAGAGGTCATGAATCTAATGCCTCCTCTATATATTTTTTCCCTTTATTACTTATTTACTTACCACAAACCTCTGTCATGTATTTTCTCATCTTAAATCACGACTTCCTCTAGCCATATTAGTTATCCACGCGATTAGTTAATTTAAAACGGATAATTTTTAGTAAAAATTCTATTTGGAATTCGCATATACATAAATGTTAATACTCCCTCCATCCCCAATGTAGGGCTTTCTAGCATTCACACAAGAAAATAGTCAATATCTTAAAAGACTATTATACCCTTCATTTTTACTTTTATCCATTCATTTATTAACTCTCCATCAACCTCAAAGTTTGTCCTATCTACAAAACGCCCTTATATTTAGGGAAAAAATTGAAACTCCAAAACATCATACATTTAGAGTTGGAGTGAGTATTAGGATATCAAATTCTTTGATTAATACTTTGTAAATATTTAGCTAGCAACAATATATATTTAATTGCGTTAGTTCAAGTTATTTATTATATACCTACTTCTTACCCGACGGATTAGAAGCTTGATTGCATATGGTGTTGATGGGGAGGGGGGACACTTGCCCCTATGTCCCAATATGAGATAGTTGTCTACCAAAATCTTTTGATAGACTATAACATAACTTCAACTTTAACACACCTTTTCATTTTCCTTGTGCTAGTCTCAAACAACATGCCAAGGGCAGAACAAGAAACAATGCCACTTCGACCAAGGACCTAGTCGTGGGTCCAAAAAATGAACATCTCTCCTAATAATGTTTATAATCTTCGTCCATTTTAATTCTTAAACAGTAGATTGGTCTAACTCACACATGTCCAATCCTACGGAGTTTGTGAACCGTAAGTGTTAAACATAATACAAAACAATCAGAACTAATCACGAGTCGAGCCCTAGTTGTGAATTTGCGTCATGCAATCACAACCGGAGATGAACTACTAACCCTACCAACATTGCATGCTCTTGCTATCTCGACCATGCACCTAGCTAGAGCCCACACAACCGAATAGGAAGGGAGCATATCGCCTGCGCAAAAGGCTGAACAAAAGAGGCACAAAAGCCCTTGGGTTAAAGATCTTAGCCTTTACTTCTCCCAATTTTTTAATAAATTTATCTGTTATATCTAATTTGCACAGGATGGAATGATCTGTATTCATATTATTATTAATAAATTGATCTATTATATCCAAATTGATCTGTTCTATCTTAGCCTTTACTTTTTTCCGAGTGTGCTAAACCTTCTAATACATATTTGAAGTGACAGGTTTTTTTTTACTCGATTGCTTTGATATATTGGTATCTCACTCTAATACGAGAGTTTAGCAAGAGCTTGGCCTAGTAAGCAATGTTTTACCAGTTCCATATACATGCTCAAGTGTAAGATGTTGACTGATTGAAAAGGGAAACTATGATTTATGATAAACATATGATTTTCTTGTTCATACTCTGTACTAATTTCATAAAAAAGACTAACAAGCTAGATTTAACTACTCCTGCCTCCCGCAGATAGAGATTTGGAGCTCAAAATTTAGAAGCTTGGACTGATAAGCATTGTAGGACTATGCAACGTGTTTGAGTTCTTTTTGCGTGTGCCCCCAACAATTTAACTAGGCACCGAACTGGAAAAAGGGTAAAAAAACGAAATGCTAGCCACCATGGGTCTGGTCCAATGGTGATTCGCTTTCGGCAAATAGGCGTCGTCGCGTTGCGGCGAGGCGAGAATAGTGAGATGAGGCCCAAGCGAGGTTGCCGGCGGTGGCATCTGGGACACGCGCACGCACGCACGCACGCTTTGAAGCAAGCTTACCACGTACTGTGCCGAGCACGATGCCGACGTTTTCTTTCCTTTTGATTTTGAAGACACGGTACGAGGTCAGAGTTCAAGAATGCTTGATGATGCCATTTTCCAGGGCGCGTAACGGGTAAAGTTGCCAGCACCCGCACGGGTAAATCTCAGGCGTGTCCGCCAGGATACATTGGAGAAATGCTGCCCTGTGTGACTCTGTCGTCAGAGCCTCCGAGATAGAGTCTGTGGACAGAGCTACCAAGTTCATCCTACCGAAAGGCTTGTTCACCGGGCAACCTTTTTCCCTGATGGATTCACCAGACAACATCATCCTACCAAATTCATTAAGTAGTGGCCAAAGCAAAAGAAGGATTAAATGAGTCATCAGATTCCTGTTGACTGAACAAACAATCAGCTCTCCATGCATACAACGCGCCCTCAGCAGTACACGTTTATTACAACGACCGATGCAGAGCAGGGCCGGCCACCACGAAGCTACAAAACCAAGGCTCGTGTCAAGTTGTCAGAGCCCCTGCAGGATCTTGAGCGTCTCGGCGATGTGCTTCTCGGGCTGGAACTGGTTGTTGTAGATGTACTGCACGACGCCGTTCTTGTCGAGCACGTAGGTCTGCCTCCCCGGCAGCGTCCCGAACAGGTCGGCCGGCACGCCCCAGTCCTTGCGCACCTTGTTCCCTTCGTCGGCCAGCAGCGTGTACGGCAGCCGGTACTTCTGCGCGAACGCCTTGTGCGACGCCGGGTCGTCGCCGCTGATGCCGATCACCTCCGCCCCGGCCTTCTTGAACTTCTCGTACGAGTCGCGGAACGCGCACGCCTGTAATCGTAGAAACACACATTTTTTTTGGGTTTAAAGTTCTGCTCTTGGGGACGAAACATTTGAGAGTTTCGTGAATAGACCCTGACCTGCTTGGTGCATCCGGGCGTCTCGTCGGCGGGGTAGAAGTAGACGACCACGGGCTTGCCCTTGAACTTGGACAGCGACACCGGCTTGCCGTTCTGGTCCTTGAGCGTGAAGCTCGGAGGCGCGCTGCCCTTGCTCACCTGAAACCAAGGAATTGAATTGCCCACACGCACGAAACACCACCGGCCATTTCCGAGAGACGGAGTTAAGCTCTCGACTCGGTTACCTTGCCGCAGACGATGCCGGTGGAGAAGGCTGCGCGGCGGCGCGGTGCCGGCGCGGCGCACAGCGGCGCCCGGATCCCGCGGAACGCGGACGTGGACGGCGCGCAGAGGAGCGCCTGCGCGCGGGCCGGCGAGCCGCGCGACGACGCCGCGGGCGCCAGCAGCGCCGAAGGCTTGCAGCAGGCCGTGGAGGGCGCGAATGCCATCGTCGCGGACGGGGAAATTCTCAGGGGAGGCCTCTGTTGCTGCTCCGCTCGCTCGCCGGCTGTGGCCTTGCTCTTGTGTTGCCGCGTGCGATGGTTGGCTGGTATAGGGGATATCAGGATGAGATGCGACGGAGTTTTGTGCGTACGTGGCACGTCTTGCTGCCCTTTGCTGTTGATAGTTCCACGCGACAACAGACACAGTGACGTTTCTGCGCCATGGCGTGCACGGTGCACCTTTTTTTTAATAAAAAAATGCATTTTACTGTTAATTTGAAATATAAATCCAATTTTATTTTTCTTCTTTTGTAAAATGTTGAATGTAGTACTAGAAGATTTTGAGTGTATGAAAAATGCACAAAAAAAGAGATAAATATATTGTAAATTCAGCACCGTAGTTTTATTTGGAAACTTCATGAGAGCTCATTCCGCGCATGAATTACTTTCTTAGAAACTTTTTTTTTCTCTTATGGTTTCTTATCGTCCCTGAAATTTGTTTCAAGCATACACATCTTTAATGGATCTATTGTTCGTGGAGCTGTGAAGCACATAAGAGACAGTTTATGACAGAGCGGCTAAGATCACTACTGCCACCAAACTATCTAATGTCGTTGAATGCAAACATTCACTTGAGATGCCTCTTTTTTTGGTTGAATCATGATTGTCGTCGGCATGAAGACAAAACATCTTTTCAGAATTGTATGCAAACTTGCTAATGGTAATGTCAGGGCTATCATCATATGCCATAAGCTTGGTTTGGCGTGGTATTTTTTGACGAGGCAACTGATGCTGGAATAAGGATAAAGATGTCCTGTTGGCTGCTGATCAATGGCGCCGGCTTGTACAACATGTCCCTATTTCTGATTCGTGCTGGCACAGGTGCTGCTCATGCAAGGCTGATGTTGCATTTACTGTCAGTGTTCTGCCACCACTTGTAGTACAGAGGATGAGTGCTCATGTTCAGGTGCTGCTCATGCGGGGCTCATGTTGCAATTACTTGCAGCGATGCATGAGTGATCACAACAATGTCTCGAAAATTTCCGTTCCATTAGCTGGATCACTATGCTCAGAACATCCTCTATCCGCCTCTTCGTCTTCAATTTGACATGCCCAATCACTACAGATTCATAATATAATGTACACATTCTGATGTGACCACTTCCCTAGAAAAGGCTAAAGCCATGGTCCTTTTATTTTAAAGAGACAAATGTTTAGCTAACAAATCATTGTTTTTCTAATACTAGTAGATCTATTATCAAGACCGTCTATAGTGTTCCAGCTACGTATCAATCAAAAAATTCATTACATAGCAAGTCTGTCGGTGTGTGAGCACACCTCCAAATGGGGCCCGTCAAGGCTCCCTTGGGATAGGTTCGGGAAAGAACGGATTTGCTCGCGCGTTAGCGTAGATGATTCCAAGTGAGTAAGAACACCGAGAGTTACCCAGGTTCGGGCCGCAAGATGCGTAACACCCTACGTCCCGCTGTGTGTGTGTATTCGACAAGGAAGAAGAAGCCCCCTATTACATGGGGGTACCCCCTCCTTTTATAGGGCCAGGAGGGGAGTACTCGTACAAGTACCCGGGGAGGTATCCGGGCACCCGGTGGGGGTCCGGTCCCTCCCGGAACATTCCGACACGATCCCGACACAAATCCGTTACGGTCTCTCGTCCCTTGGTTCGCGTTCCCAATCTCTCCCTTCTCATTGGCCGAGAGCCCTCCCGGCACCGTAGCCGCGTGGCTTTCCGAGACGCGGCGCACGGGGAAGACGCGCGCACGTCCCGTCGGGCCGCGGCGTCGCCACGAGCACTCGAGTGCCGCATTAACTCGGGTGGTTGGGTCGCCGGAGGAAACTACCGCGAAGCTTCGTTCTCCCTCCGGCGCTCCCGCTCCTCCGGCTTTCGCGGACTCGTGGACTTCGTGGCTTCGTGGACTCCGTGGCTTCGTGGACTTCCCCGCCCGGCGGCCTTCGTCTTCGTTCGTGGGCCGAAAGCGGCCCACGCGCGGTTAGGGGACCCCCGATCCCCCTACACCGACAGAGCCCCCGGCCCCGCCGCCGACCCGCGGGGTCGGAGCGAGGATTGGGGCCACCCGCCGCTGCTCGGCGCCGTTTGGGTCGCTCCGGGCGTAGCTCTCGAAGGAATCGGAGCCGCTTGGGCTGCCGGGGCACGACCGCCCCGAGGCGTCGCGTCGCTTTGGTTCGCGTGTGGTGGGCCCGGCCGGCGTCCGCGCTCAAATAGGGGGATGGCCGGTTGCCCACAGCACGTTTTCCACTTCGCCCTTCGCCTTCCGTCTTCTCGACTTCCTTCTTGCCGCCGCGCTCCCCTTCGCCTTCTTCTCCGCCGATCCGCGCCGCCGCTTCCGTCGCCGTCGCCGCTCGCCGTCAAGATGGCCCGCGGAAGGTCCTCCCCCGCCGCAGCGGTTCACGCGCGCGCTCGCCGTCGGCAGATGCCCCGCCAACGGCGCAGCTTGCCCGACGCCAAGGTCGACATGTCGCGGCTTTCGCCCTTCCCGCCGGTGGACGGTGATGGGGCGTTCGCGTTGGGGGCCTTTGCCGCCGCCGACCGGAGGGCCGGAGATCCTCCACTTCGTATCCTTCGTCATCGCCGGCGCCGTTCCCCCGCCTTCTCCGACTTCTTCCCGGAGGTGCTCCGGGAGTATGGGATCCGCATGGCGCACCTCACGCCGAACGCGGTCGCGGCGTTGGCCGTGTTCGCCCATTTGTGCGAGGGATTTGTGGGGGTGCAGCCGTGCTTCCCCATATTCCAACGCTACTTCAAGATGACGCTCACCAACGCCTCGGAGGTGATCGGATGCGTGCGGCCGACCGCCCGGCCCGACAGCGGGTACATAGAGTACTCGCCCACCAACAAGGTGGAGGCGTGGAAGAGGGCCCGGTTCGTGGTGCCGTACGAAAAGGACCTTCGTCGCCTCCGCGTCCCGCCGGTCCCGGCCCAACATTGGGCCGTCCGGGGACGCCGTGCCCCGCCTTCCCGAGGGCATGATGCCGGTGGTCAACCGGATCGCGGCGCTCGCCGCGGCCGGCCCGACTTCGCGCGGGGTGGTGCACGACTTCCTCGAGCGCAACATCGCGCCCCTTCGCCGGAGGTCGGTCCCGTCGTGGATGTACCGGACTTCAACTTCGCCGGCCGCACTCGCACGGGGGCGGGCTCGGACATGCCCGAGGCCGCGGCGCACGCCTACTCCACGCCGACCGAGAAGAAGTGGCCCGCCTCCTTCGCGTACCCGGAAGGTGCCGGCCCCTTCATCGGCCGGCGAACAAGCGCGCCGTCCCGGACAGACATGCCCCGACCGGGCCGCTCGGGTTTCTTGACCCGATCCCGACTCCCGCCCCGGTCTCCGGGTACCCGGGTCGCACCTTCCTCCGGCCCGGTGCGACGGCCGCCCCCGGGGCGCCTCCGAGCTCCGGCGGTAGCCCCGGCGCCGCGAGGCCCGCTCCGAGCGCGCGGGACAAGGGCAAAGGCAAAAGGTCTCCGTCGCCCTCCTCCTCCGACTCCTCCGGCCCGCCCGTCTTCCACGAAAGCGGGCCCGGCAGGCTTCGCCGGCGCCGATGACGGGGCCGCTCCACGAGAGAAGTCCCCTGCAGCCGCACCGGTGCAAGCGGCCGGGTGGACGCGCGACGGTAGGAAGCTTTCCTCTCTTTTTACTTAAGCCGCGTGCCCGGTGTGCTGTACTTCGTCTCATCGTAGGCCGATGGTTGCGAAATGTGTTCTGATTTGCGTTGTTTGCAGGATCGTCCGGATCGAATCGGACCCGGACCTGGTCCCTTTGGACCCCAAGGCGGCCGGTGCGGCTCCAGCGGCCGGAGCGGAGGACGGCGCGGGAGGGTCAACGAGTGCCCTTGAAGGGGTGGCCGCCGGTGCCCCCGAGGAAGAGGTCGCAGACGGTCCCGCGGAGGTGGTCGCAGGCGCCGCCGGAGAGGAGGTCGCGGGCACTCCCGAGGGGGTGGCCGCCGGTGTCGCCGAAGAAGAGGCCGCGGGTGCCCCCGCCGGCGAGGAGGCTGCGGGCGCCCCCGCCGGAGAGGAGGACGCGGGTGCTTCCGCCGGGCCGACCTTGGCCGGTGTCACCTCCTCCGGCCGGGGACGTGCCGGTGCTTTCCCGATCGGCGCCGCCGTGCGTCCACCCCGATCTTCCACTCCGCGGCCGGGTGCCGCCGCCGCCAGCCCTATAGTGCCGGAGGGGAATGACTCCCTCCGCGCGTTCGGTCGGAGCCGGAACGGTGGCCGGCGGAGACACGTCGTCGACCGCCGCCGCCGGTAGGGGCCGTGGGCGCGCCGGACGCGGCCGGAGCGGGTCACCTTCGGGTCGCTCCGGCGGCATGGGTCGCCGAAGATTGGCGATGTGCTCGGGGAGGCCACCCTGGCCGCTTCTTGCCATGAAGGCGGCCGTGGAGGAGGCGGATGCGTCCCCGGAGGACCGGGAGGCCGCGCCGGCCGAGCGCGAGGCGGAGGTGGCGAGGCACGGCGGGCCTTGGAGACGGCGATGAAGCCGGCCCAGCCAGCAGCATCGCCGCCGCATGGAGGAAATCCAGCCGTGAGCTGGACCAAGTCGCCGGGATCGGCGACCGTGCCGCCGAGAAGCCGCGTGACGCGAAGGCCCGCGAGGCCGAAAGCGTGAACCGCCTCCATAGCGTCCCGGAGCGGGAGCGTGCCGTGCAGCCTCGCGGCGCGCAGCTGGAGGAGGCGGAGGCCCACATGGACCTCCGCGAGGCGGCCGTGACCCGTCGCGAGGTGACCGCGGCGGCTCGCGAGGAGGAGCCGAAGGAGCGTGCCGCCGCACTTGCCCTTCGGGAGGCTGCGCCGGGCGAGCGGGAGCGGGCCGTCGGAGCGGCCGAGGCGAGGGTGCAGCGCGCCGCTGACTCCTTGACCTCCCAGGAGGCGGCGCTTAGGGGACGCGAGGGCGCCCCGGCTTCCCGGGAGGAGCAGGTCCGGCTTCGTGAGAATAAGGCCGCCGTCCGTAAGGAAGCCTTGGAGACGGAGGCGGCCCGTCTCGCTCGGGCCGAGGAGCAGGTCCGCGGCATCGCCGACGGGTTGGCGCACCGCATCCGCGAGGAAACTCTCGCAGGGCCCGTAAGGCCTTCGCCGTCGAGCTTAAGGCGATGGAGAAAAGTCGGGATGAGTACCGCCGGCAGGTCGAGTGGTTGGAGGCCCGGCCGAAGAAGTCGGGTCGCGGCTCTTCCGCCGCAGCCGATGGCGATGACCTCCGACGGCAGCTCGCCGAGGCGCGGTCCCGCCTGAGGGATCCGAGCTTCGCCGCGTTGAGCCGAGCGAGCGGGCGACGTAGCCGGCCACGGCGGCGCGGACGCATGCGGAGATCGCCGCCGAGGTGCACCGGGCCGTTTCGTCGCCGCTATTCCGTGCGGGTTTGCCTCGTCTTCCGAGCCCCTTGACCGCGGCGCGACCGGATATGCCTTCGCCATGCGGGGGTGGTTGACTCTCTCGAGCAGCCCGAACACCCGGGTGGCGGAGGTCCCGGAGGATGAGGGGCGGCAAACCATAGCCGCGGCCCCGGAGGAGGTGCCGGCGAACGCGCCGGTGCCGGTGCCCGGTTCCCACTCCTAGCCGTGGTGAACGGCGATGTCCCCGCGGGTGAGCACGCCACGGCTAAGGCGCAGGCTCGTGCCGCCGCTCGCGCCTTCGCGGAAAGCTTCAAGCGCGGCTAAGTGCTTGCTTCCCCCACCTCGCGAGTGGTTTCTTGGCGCCCGTGCCTTTTGTTTGTAATGAACTCCGTTCTTCTCGTGTTAGTTAGAAATTTAAACTCAAACTTGTCGTTGTCAATGAAGAGTTTAAACTCGTTGTTCCTTCGTCCCGTGCGATTGTCCGCGTGCGTCGTGTAGTCGTGGACCGTTTGGTACTTCGTAGTTGCGCTAAGAGCACGATTCGCAGCGCCCGAGCCGCAACTAGCCAAAACGCCTTCCGGCTTTCGACTAAGTCGTTGACCTGCCTTGCCCGTCGGAGGAAAACAAGGTCTTAAATATGCACGACCGCGGTCCCGCGAGAAGTGGGAAAAGAAGCGACCGGGCGCTGTTTTTCATTTAAAACACGTTAGTACAAGTGCCGTGGCGATCGTGGCCGTGGCGATAGGACTTCCGGTACTACCCAGGACCATTGGCTACGTAATATTCTAAGGGTAGAATTTCTTTAGGTGCTCAATGTTCCAAGCGCTTGGTTCCGGTACCCGTCCTCCGACTCCAGCCGAACGGATCCCGGCGGGTGACGGCAGTGACGAGGAAGGGCCCTTCCCACATGGGAGTTAGCTTATCCTTGCCTTCACGCGTCCGAGCCCGTCGGAGGACGAGGTCTCCCGTTTGCAACTCCCGGGCGCACGCGCCGCCGGTGGTAGCGGCGCAAGCCCCGGAGGTACCTCACGCTTCGCAGTAGTACTCGCCGTCTTGCCTCCTCGAGGAGGTCAATGTCGTCGTGCCGCCGGTGCTTTGGTCGGCTTCGTCGAATGCGGCGACTCGGGGGCTATTGAACCGGATCTCCGTGGGTAGCACCGCCTCCGCACCGTACACGAGGAAAAAGGCGTTTCGCCCGTGGCTCGGCTCGCCGTGGTGCGCAGGGACCGGAGCACGGATTGGATCTCGCTACCCACTTGGAGCCTTTCTTTTTCAACGGGTCAAATGATCTTGTTTTCAAACCCTTGAGGATTTCCCCGTTGGCGCGTTCGACTTGGCCGTTACTTTGTAGGTGGGCTCTTGAGGCAAAGCAGATCCGGTGCCGAGGGAGTCGCAGTATGCTGCGAATGCGTGGCTCGTGAACCGGGTCCCGTTGTCCGAGATAATCCGCCGCGGCACCCCGAATCTTGCAATGACATTCTTCATGAATTTGACCGCCGAGTTTTGGCCTATCTTTGTCACGGCCTCCGCTTCTACCCACTTTGTGAACTTGTCGATGGCCACATATAGCCACCCGTACCCACCCGGACAAGTCGGAAATGGCCCTACAATGTCCGGACCCCAAACCGCGAACGGCCAGGATAAGGGAATTGTTTGAAGGGCTTGAGCGGGCAGGTGCGTCTCGCTGGCGTGAAACCGGCATGCCTTGCATTGTTGCACCAGCCCGGTGGCGTCCCCGGAGGGCCGTCGGCCGCAGTAACCCCGCCGAAAGGCTTTCCCGACCAGCGTGCGGGGAGCGTGGTGGCTGCCGCACTCGCCCTCGTGGATCTCAACGAGTATGTCGTTGCCTTCTTCCATCTTTACGCACTTCGCCAGAACGCCATTGGCGCCGCGCTTGTGCCGCCTCGCCGTCGACGATGGCGTATCGCTTGGCTTGGCGGGCTAGGCGTTTCGCGTTCGTGTCGTCTTCCGAAGGATGTCGTCACGCAGTACCCGAGGATGTCGTCCATCCAGCAGGCGTCCCGCGGCTCGGTGGCAAGCGCTTCTTCGCTATTCTCGCGTGTGCCGCAGATCCCGCGGGTGCGCTCGCGCTTTGTTGTTGCCGTTCGGAGCTCGGTCGGCGTCGAGGCCGAAGGGGATGACAGGATCTCCATGAACGTCCCGGTGGGGTTGGAGCTCGAGTGGAGGCCACCCGGGATAGCTCGTCGGCAATGTGATTGTCGCCCCGAGGTACGTGAAGCACCTCGAGGCCGTTGAACTTCTTTTCCATCCGCCTAACCGCCGCAAGGTATGCAGCCATCTCGCGGGTCGTTGCATTGGTACTCCTTGGATACCCGGTTGACGACAAGTTGCGAGTCTCCCTTGGCGAGGAGGCGCGTGACCCCGAGGTCGACCGCGATCCGCAACCCCGCCAGGAGAGCTTCGTATTCTGCCATGTTGTTGGTGCACCGGAAGTGTAGCCGGACCGCGTAGCGCAGCTCGTCGCCGGTTGGTGACAAGCAGCAGCACCCTCGCTCCCGCACCGTTGAGGGTGAGGGAGCCGTCGAAGAACATCGTCCGGTAGTCGCCGAGCGCGTCGCATCGCTGCACCCGGTGCTAAGCTCTTCCCGCTCGATCTCTCGGGGTGGGCGTCCACTCGCCGATGAACTCAGCAAGAGCTCGGCTCTTGATGATGTGTGTGCCGAGGAAGGACAAGTCGAACTCCCCTAGCTCCACGGCCCACTTGGCCACTCGCCCGGCCGCTTCCCCGTTGCGCAGTATGGTCTCCGCCGGTGCCGTAGTTACCACCCGGACGGGATGGCCTTGAAAGTAGTGTCGCAGCCTTCCGGACGCGATGAGTACCGTGTAGAGCATCTTCTCGGTACCGTGGGTACCGGGTCTTGGCGTCCCGCAAAACCTCGTCGATGAAATACACCGGCGCCGGATGCGCCGGTGCGAGGTTCTCGATTCCGTAAGGTCGCTCTCGCTCGTCGTGGGAGACGGGGCCGGAGCCCCGGTGGCGCGGTGGCGACGCAATGTCGTTGTCGAGGGTAGTTGGAGCGGATCCCGCCCCGCCCATAATGCGAGACGTGGTCGGAGCCGGAGCCCCCGGGTGGGGTGGGATCAACGCGTCCGTCCTTGTCTTTCCTGGCCGTGGTCCCCGCTTCGCCCAAGTCATGCGACAAGGTCGGAGCCGGAGCCCCCGGTGAAGCCGGGGAGCCACGCCGTCCGCAGGAGTCGTTGCGCCGGGGACCGCCCCGGTGCCCCACTCGGGCAAGCCGGCGCGGCCGCGTCGCGCGCCATGTCGTGAGTGAGGGCGTCCGCAGACCCCGGATGCTCCAGCGCCGCGAGCCGGTTGCGGGCGGAGCCCCCGGTCCGCCTCGATCCGCCGCCTTTGAGCCGTCAAGGCACCCGCGTTTGCTGGTTCGCCGGGAACCGCGGGCGCTCGCTCCAGCCCGCTCGACCACCAGGGCCGCGCCGACAACTTGCGGGTTAGCCGCTATGTACAGGAGCAGCGGTTCACCCGGTTCCGGGCGACTAGAACGGCGCAGAAGACAGGTAGCGCTTGAGGTCTTGCAAGGCTTCATCGGCTTCCCGGTCCACTCGAACTTGTCCGTCTTCTTCATCGCCTTGAAGAGCGGGAGAGCGCGCTCACCTAAGCGTGAAATGAATTGCCTTGAGCCGCCTTGGGGGCGGATGTCTTCGATGGCCCGGATCTTCTCGGGGTTTGCTTCGATCCCGCGATGCGAGACCAGGAAGCCGAGTAGCTTCCCCGCCGGTACGCCGAAGACGCACTTCTCCGGGTTGAGCTTCACCCGGCTGCGGCGCAGATTGGAGAAGGTCTCCTCTAAGTCGAACAGGAGAGATGGTGCCTTGCGGCTCTTAATGACCAAGTCGTCGACGTACGCCTCCACGTTCCTCCCGATTTGCGAGTCCGGGGTTAAGCGCATGGCTCGCCGGAACGTGGGGCCTCGCGTTTTGAGGCCGAAAGGCATGCTTACATAGCAAAAGCTCCCTCGCGGAGTCATAAAAGCAGTCTTCTCCTCATCCTCCTTAGCCATACAGATTTGGTGGTACCCGGAGTACGCGTCCAACATGCAAAGCAGTGTCGCAGCCTGCGGTGGAGTCTACTACGTAATCTATCCGGGCAACGGAAACGGGTCCTTCGGGCAAGCCTTGTTCGTGTCGGTGTAGTCCACGCACATTCGCATCTTGCCGTTGCTCTTGGGCACGACCACCGGGTTGGCGAGCCACGTCGGGTGCGTGACTTCCCGGATGAACTTGGCCTCCAGTAGCCTCTTGACTTCGGCCCGGATGAAGTCCTCGCGCTCGTGGGCTTGGCGCCTCGCCCGCCGCTTCACGGGTCTTGCGGCGGGGTCGACCTTGAGTTGGTGCTCAATCATCTTCCGGGTATGCCCGGCATGTCCGAAGGATGCCAGGCAAAGATGTCGCTGTTTGCTTGGAGGAAGGTGATGAGCGTGAGTTCCTATTTCGGGTCGAGGTCACCACCGATGGTGGTGGTTTTGTCCTCCGAGCCTCCGAGTGAGATCTTCTTGGTAGACACCTCCCCAGGAGCCGAAAGCTTTGCCCGCTTGGGGCCGGATTGCGCCGCATGCTTCTCCGGGTGTCGCGCGCTCTCTTCATGCCGGTGTCCTCCTCTCGCTGCCATTTCGGCCGCCAAGATGTCCTCGAGGCAAGCCATCGCCTTGACGGCATCCGCCCTCTCCACGATGACACCCTTCGGGCCCGGCATCTTCGCCGTGAGGAACGTGTGATGCGGGATAGCCATGAACCGATTGATGCCGGGTCTCCCAATGATGGCGTTGTAGGGGAGGCCGATGTCCGCGACGTCGAAGAGGAGCTTCTCCGTGCGGAAATTGTCCCGGTGCCGAAGGTGACCGGGAGCTCAATCCTACCCAAGGGGCGGGAGCTACCCGGGAGCACGCCGACGAAAGGGCGCGAGGGCTGCAGCTCGGCGCGCGCCCACCGCAGAGAGTCGTAGACTTTCGGGGTGATGAGGTTGAGGCTCGCGCCTCCGTCGATGAGGGTGCGCCCCACCTTCTTGTTGCGGATGGTGGGCGACACGACCAGGGGGATCTTCCCCTTGGTGTTGTCCGGACCCACCATGTCGCTCTTGTCGAAGGTGATGGGAACGTCCGCCCACCTCCGCAGGGGAGCCGCGGCCTTGCCCTCGGTGATTGCGAGGACCTCGCGGCGGAAACGCTTGGCCTCGCTTTTGGATGCGAAGCTCGAGGAGCCCCGCCGATCACGGCGATGGAGTCGTCTCGCGCTTTGGTACGCCTCGACTTCCTCTTTCTCCTCCTCCTTCTCCTTCTCGGCCTTCTCGGCCGCCCGCCGCTCGTCGCGCCGTTTGATGCTCGCCTCGGATGTAGCGGCACTCCGACCGGTCGTGGTCGTTGGTGCGGTGGAAGTAGCACGCGAAGGTCCCCGGGGATTTAGCCGGCGACTTCCCGGCACCCGCGGGAGGTGGGCGTCGCGCCCCCGGGGGACGGGCCTCCAGCCCGCGGCCACTTCTTCCGCCTTACGCTTGCGCGCGAGGTTCTTCTTCTCGCTTCTTGGAGAGGGTGCCCCCGGCTTGGGAGAGGAGGTACCCGGGTTGGACTTCGCCGGCGGGTCGTGCCACGCTTGGGCTTCCCGGCGACGGCGCATCCGTCGGCCAACCGGAAGAGGTCCGTGACCGTCTCCGGCCGGTGTACGCCCGGCTCGTCCGGGATATCCTTGTCTCGAACGCCGTGGCGTAAGGCGGAGAGCACCCGGGAGGGGTCGATGCGCGGGATGGTGTTGCGGACTTGACCGAAGCGCTGCATGAACGCTCGCAGCCGTCTCGTCCGGCTTCCGGACGATGCGGTCCAGGTCGATCCGCTTCCCGGACGCTTCGCCGTTCCTTGGAAGTTGGCCATGAACTCCCGGCACAGAGCTCTTCCAGGAGCCGATAGACTCGGCGCCGGGTTCATGAACCATGACCGAGCCGAGTCCTTTCTCGGAAGGTCCGGCGGAACTTGCCGGGCCACGTGACGTCGCGCTGTGCGCTTTGAGAGGGCCGCGCAGCCCCCGAGGAACGAGGGTTCGAGCTCCTTTCTCTTACGCTTGGGGTGGCGTTCGGGGACGTCTCCGCCTCCCGGCCGTTGACGGTCCTTATGGTCCAATTTTACCGTCAACATGTTGCATCTTTTTGAATCAAACACCATCACCAAGAATAGACATAGGGATTATTTCTAACAAATTCCACTAGTCTTGGTGAAATTATGAATGCAGGTGCAATTCATATGAAAACAGGGGAAAACATGCACGAAACATGGACTTTGCAATCGACGGATTTCCCCGGACTAAAGAATATAGTCCAAAAGCCCAAAACCACAAAACAGAGCCTCAACATCAAACCAAGCAAGTGGATTGGGCCAAGTACACAGCCAGAGAAAGGCACCGGAGAAGAATCAAGCCCGGGGAGTCCAGGCCGCTTCGGCCGAACCACCCTAGTGGGTTCGGCCGAACCGACAGTGGGCCCCCCGGCCCATCTTTCTCTCGGCGGTTTGTCACCGACGTCCGGAGGTCGGTTCCACCTGCAATTAATGCCACCGACGTCCGGAACCGCCTCCAAGTTGCCGACCTTCCAAGGCTATAAATAAAGGGCTACACCCCCTCTCTCAACACACCACCAACATCAAGATACAAGACAAAACTCTCATCCTTAGGCCAAGGGCCTCTTGTATTTTAGTAGAATAGGAGAGAGGGCAAGGAAGAGGAAGGAGTGTTCCTCCCTTTTTAAAGTGGAGTAGTATTTCCTTTTCTTTTACCTTGGCGTGTAAACACTCTTTTTGGTGATTTATACGTGGTGATCTACTTATCTATCGTGACATATCTTTGTGTTAGACGTAATTCTTGTTATACTTGTTTACGGGATCATCGCTCGCAAGAAGTACTCTAGCTTTCCGAACTCGCTCTAGGCCGAGGCTAGAGTAGTGGTCAATAGCATAGATGTGGTGTCTAGGCCGGAGATCGCCTTTGTTTGCTGTGTGCCCCACGGTTTGTAGAGGTAGGTGGCAGGAAGTGACAGCCCTGTCATCCAAAGGAACCCTCCACGTTCGGGTACATAGTAGAGCTTTCGTAGACCGGAGTGGCTTGGCGGACCAAGCCTAAGACGGTGCCCGAAGTAAACAAGTCTAGCTTGCGTTCGTCTACCTTTAAAGGATAAATAGATAAGGGTCACCCTCTCGACCCTATTTTGCTACGTTGTCTTGGTTGTCCTTGGGTAAACTAACCTTGTTGCAGAAATACTCCGTTCCCTCGCGGATATAAATACGATACCTTGGAATACTCCCGGTGAAGTGCTACAACGGTATTCCGTGCGCTTGCGGATTCATTCGTGACGTAAGAAATACCAACAAGCATTTCCGGCGCCGTTGCCGGGGAACGGTTGTTATCTTTGTAACGAATCAGGTTTGCCCTCGTAATCTATCTTACTTACCGTTCTGTTTTTATTTTTTTCCTTACATTCAAAATTTCACAAAAACATATCATGGAGTCACACCCAACCATCCAATCTTTCTCCACTCCACGGGGTGAACTCTTAGAGCCACCATCATCATCACAACCTATTTCTTCACCTGGCTATGAGTTCTCCCCGATTACATTTCGATGATTAGAGGTTTATCCTTTTCGGGTTTTAAACATGAAAATCCTTATGAACACTTGCGAGAGTTTGAACATTTGTGTTCATGCCGATTGATCCATGGCATGACACAAGAAACATTGAAGTGGAAGTTGTTTCCCTTCTCTCTCAATGAGAAGGCGAAGCAATGGTACACTTACACCGCTAAGAGAGTGAACGGTGATTGGAAAGAATTGCGAGACAAATTTTGTCTAGCATTCTTCCCGTATCTCGTATCACTTCTCTACGAGCGGAAATAATAGGCTTTCGACAAGAAGAAAAGGAAACCTTAAGTGCGTCATGGATTCGGTTCTGTTCTCTAACGTACTCCGACCAGAATTATTGCTCCCCGAACCCGTTTTATTACAACACTTTTATTCGGGATTGAGCAACGATACCGCACTTTATCTTGACACGGCCGCGGGTGGATCTTTTTCTCATAAGACCATAGCGGAAGCACACGAACTTTTGGATCGAATTGTGGAAAACACACCTTTTTCCGCCGACTTACTCGTAGAGCCGGAGTCGAAGATGAGGAACTCGTTGTGCAAGAGACACAACACTTGGTGCCCATGATGGAGCACCTAGCACTCGAGTCCTCATCTAACACAAGAACAATGATAGAGGAAGATGAACCTCTTGATTTCCCATTTGAGTTCAAGGAAGAAATTTTTGAAGATTTTGGAAACACCTTGAACTACTCCTATCAAAAGAAACCAGCACTCCCTGCACCAACCCCCGAACCTATTGAAAAATCTCTTCTCTTAAAAACTGTTCGGAAGTTGACAGCAATTATGAGCGATGAATGGTTGATGGAAAACGAACTTTCTTCTGAAGTTCTTCGACTTGATCATCCTAGATCAACCATTCGTGGCTCAATTCGGGGAGTAATGGTAGATGTTCTCTATAATCCTCTAGTAGGTGCCAACATCATGTCCGAATCTTTTGCTTCAACTTTATTTGGAAACGAGACATGGGCACCTTCCGACAAACTCCTTAAAGCCCCACCGGGCAATTTTTTGAGAGTTTGGGGATCATTAGAGATGTTTGCATTAAGCGTAATGAAGCAGAGGTTTCCTTGGACTTTCACGTTTTCGAATCCCGGATTTCGATGTTTTGGCTCGGTCATCCCATAGAAAAGCTTTTCTTAGGGATATCACCTTCAGAACCTTAGACTTCACCTCGGCAAGAAAACTTTTTCTCTTCCTATCATTCATGCACAAAACTCTTTTGCCGAGGAGCCGCTTGTGGAAGAAGAATGCATGGAGGAGGTTATGGCAATTTTTCCTCATGAAAACCCCGAATCATCCTTGGATGAAGATGCTCTTGATTTCATTTTAGAAGAGGATGATTCGGCGGAAACTTTTGAGCTGCCCGAAACTTTTACACCTACGCCACCTCCCGTAGAGCTCAAAACTCTTCCACCAGGCTTGCGCTACGTTTTTCTTCACGGAAATCCCGAAACCCCCGTCATCATAAGTGACAAGCTTTCGGAGGAGGAAACTGCAAAACTCTTAGCCGTGCTAGAAAAACATCACTCCGTTTTTGGGTACTCGCTTGGAGACCTCAAGGGAATCAGCCCTCGCTCTTTGCACCCATCGCATTCCCATAGACCCCGATAGTACACCATCTAGGGAACCTCAAAGGAGGTTGAACAATGCGATGCGGGAGGTCGTTAAAAAGGAGGTCTTAAAACTTTTACATGCCGGCATTATCTATCCCTGTTCCACACAACGAGTGGGTGAGTCCAAGGCAGGTTGTACCCAAGAAAGGAGGAATGACGGTCGTCCATAATGACAAAAATGAGTTGATCCCTCAACGCACCGTCACGGGATGGAGGATGTGCATAGATTACCGAAAACTTAACAAGGCTACAAAGAAGGATCATTTTCCGCTGCCCTTCATCGATGAGATGTTGGAACGGCCGGCAAATAATTCTTTCTTTTGTTTCCTTGATGGGTATTCAGGATATCATCAAATCCCCATCCATCCCGACGATCAAAGTAAAACCACTTTCACATGCCCCTATGGAACTTACGCCTATCGACGAATGTCTTTTGGGCTTTGCAATGCACCTGCTTCTTTTCAACGTTGCATGATGTCTATCTTTTCCGACATGATCGAAGAGATTATGGAAGTATTCATGGATGATTTCTCTCGTTTATGGAAAAACCTTCGATCATTGTTTAGAAAATTTAGACAAAGTCTTGCAACGTTGTCAAGGAAATGATTTAGTGCTCAATTGGGAGAAATGCCATTTCGTGGTTAGAGAAGGCATAGTTCTGGGGCATTTGATTTCTCGAAAGGGGGATAGAGGTGGACAAAGCTAAATTAGAAGTTATAGAAAAGCTTCCACCTCCCGTGAATGTTAGGGGCATTCGCAGCTTTCCGGGACATGCGGGGTTCTATCGTCGGTTTATCAAAGATTTCTCTCAAATTGCTAGACCCCTTACAAATCTGCTTGCGAAGGATGCACCCTTTGAGTTTACCGATGAATGCATGACTCGCTTTCACTACCCTTAAGAATGCACTCATCTCGCGCCAATTATCCAACCCCCCGATTGGACGCCGCCTTTTGAGATAATGTGTGATGCTAGTGATTTTGCCGTGGGGGCTGTTCTTGGCCAAACTAGAGATAAAAAGCATCATGCAATCTCCTATGCAAGCAAAACCTTGACTCGGAGCTCGCTAAATTACACTACCACCGAAAAAGAGCTCCTTGCTGTTGTTTTTGCTTTTGATAAGTTTAGATCCTACTTGACTCGGAGCAAAAGTCATTGTTTACACCGATCATGCTGCTTTAAAGTTTTTGCTCAATAAGAAGGATGCTAAACCTCGTTTGATACGATGGGTTCTTCTACTCCAAGAGTTTGATGTAGAAATCCGTGATAAGAAAGGAGTAGAAAATTCCGTGGCAGATCATTTGTCGCGTATACAATTCACTAACCTGCAGGAATTACCCATCAATGATTTCCTACGCGATGACATGCTCGCTCCTAGTGAGGGACTCACATCCATGGTACGCCGACATTGTGAACTTCATGGCAACGGGGTACGTACCACCCGGAAAGAGCAAGAAACGACTCATCTATGAGAGTCGCCGTCACTTATGGGAAGAGCCCTTCCTTTACCGTGTCTCGCGCCGATGGATTGCTAAGGCGATGTGTGCCCATACCCGAGAGCACACGAATCATTGAGAAGTGCCATGCATCGCCATACGGGGGACACTACGGCGTGTTTCGTACACAGTGCCAAGATATGGCAAAGTGGCTTCTTTTGGCCAGCCATGTACGAAGACACAAAGGAATTTGTCGGCGATGCCCGTAATGTCAAAAAGTTGGAGGCATCACGGCAAGAGATGCAATGCCCCTCAACTACAATTTACAAGTCGAGCTCTTCGACGTATGGGGCATTGACTTCATGGGACCGTTCACCAAGTCACATGACTGCGAATACATCTTGGTGGCGGTAGACTACGTGTCTAAGTGGGTGGAAGCAATGCCTTGCAGGGCCGCAAATGCCAAGCATGCTCGCCGGATGTTCCACGAAATTATCTTCCCAAGGTTTGGAACACCGAAGCTAGTGATAAGCGACGGAGGGTCTCACTTCATTGATAAGACCTTCCGAAGCTTCCTAAGAGAACTTGGATCAAGGCATAATATCGCTACTCCATACCACCCTCAAACCAAGGGCAGGCCGAGACCTCAAACAAGCAAATCAAGCGGATCCCGCAAAAGACCGTAACAGAAATGGGGAAGGGATGGAAGGACAAGCTACCCGATGCACTATGGGCATACCGTACAGCATACAAGACACCCATAGGCATGTCCCCATACCAGCTCGTGTACGGGAAAACATGTCATCTACCCGTCGAGATGGAACACCGAGCGTATTGGGCCATCCGGAAATGGAACATGGACTTTAATGGTGCCGGACGCAAAAGAAAAATGGAGATAGCTGAGTTAGAAGAATGGAGAGACAAAGCTTACCACAACTCAGCTATATACAAAGAAAGGACAAAAAGGTGGCACGACAAAAAGATAAAGATAAAGGTATTTAAGGTTGGAGATAAGGTCTTGCTATTCAATTCACGGGTGAAACTCTTCGGGCATGGAAAATTAAGAAGTAAATGGGACGGACCATACACGGTTATTGACACCTCGTCACATGGAGCAATCACACTTCAAGACGACGAAGGTAAAATATTTAAGCACCATGGACAGTAGCATCCCAAGCCTCGACGTCTCCGTCACCACCAGCGAGCTTTGCCGCCAAGTCGGCCTCGAAGACATCCTTGATCATGTCTCCATTCCCAGCCGAGCAAGCCTTGATGATCCATGATCTACCGCTCGCTATTGAACCTCCACCCACAGCAGCAAGAACACCCTCCAAGAGCTCTCCCGCTGCCGTGGCACCTCGCCAAAAGAAGGGGAAATCTACCCCCAAGAAGAAGAGCGCCGACGCCGCCGACAACGCTCTCCTTACCGGAGAGAAGTACGTCGGCACCCTCGCTACCAAGAGCGGGCAGGTGGTGCACCATCAATATGAGGGGCGCAACCTGCCTAGCCCCATCAAGAAGCTCGGCGAGAGGTTCAAGATCAAGGGAATCCGCGGTGGCGGAAAGCAGCTCATCCCGCCGCTTACCTCGGCGGAAAAGAGAGACGCCCGCGAATCCGTGGGCGACACTCCTCCTAAGAGGATAAGGAGGCGTCTCTCTCCCTCTCCCATCAAGAGAGCAGGGGGAATGTATGAAAGCGAGGAGGAGAAAACTCCTAAAAAAGCCCCTACCAAATCCTCCTCGCTAAACACGTTGATCTCCGCGAAGCCCATGAACGCCTACGTGATAATGTCGCGGAGATCAAAGACGCTATTGAAGACTTGAAGGATGCCCAGGCGAGCCATCGCCGCAGCACCAACTCTAAGATCAAGCGTCTCTTCAAGGACGCGGGAAGGAGGACGAATACGACGTTTAAAATGAACCTTCCCGCGTTCATCATTTCCCTGCAGCACATTTTTATCATTTTTTCAATTCCTCAAGATTGTAATGCGCCTGCTCTTTTAAATTTTTAATCATATTAGTGCTCCCCGGTCTTCCCTTACCGGTAGAGCAAGTTTTGTTTCGAAATATCTTTGTCTATTTTGAAGAAAACAGGCAAAAAGGCAAGTGTGGGGGGACATCGCGGAAAGCAAAGACAAACACACGCGTAGCGCGCAGAAACATCACGAGGAAAACAACACAAACACAACCTCGCGAAACGAGCACCAGGGGGCCCAGGCCGGCTCGGCCGAACCCACAAGGGTGGTTCGGCCGAACCCCGGTGGGTCCCACTCAGCCCCCGCTTCCTCGTGGCACTTGAGTTTGTTTCCCACACTTCCTTTTCGCCTACTTTATTTGTCAAGTTCATTCCGAGACGCGAAAAACAATTACCAAAACTTGACCAACTAAAACTTGGGAAGATTTCTTTTGAATACCTTTTCCCAAGTCTCTCCCTAATGCTCTCATGATGATCTTGCACACTTTTTATTACTCGCTTCATCACCACTTGCCTCGTGAACAAATAATCAAATCCATAGGACCCATGTTTTTCTAGATTATTGGCAAGTGTGATATGGCTCGACGAAATGATCTTATGCTTAGCTTACCGAGTCCTTGGGAATTTTATTTCACAAAACAAAAATACCATGGCTTCATGCTCCTCTCTTGATACAAAAATTCCTACCAATGCCATATGATGATCATACCTTGCAAAACTTACATACATATGCTGCTTGTGATTGCAATGAGCTTTACCAAAATTGAGTGACCCTAGAGAGAAACTTGTCATGCTCTCTTGATCAAGATCACGTACACTCCACCGAAAAAAAAAAAAAAAAAAGGAGGTCGAACTCCTACACTAGGAGCTAGCACCCCACCAAAATAAAGACACTCCTCGTTTGCACCTCTTTTTACCTCTCTCTCTCTCTCAATCACGCATAAACGAGACATGGCTATGTAAAAAAAAAAAAAAGAGAGAGAGAGAAAAGCTCACACGGATGAGCAATGAAAAGAAAGCTCACAAAGATGAGCAATGAAAAAGAGAGAAGAAAAGAGATGCTCAAGCATAGAGCAAGAAAAGAAAAGAAAGAAAATAAAAAGATAGCCATGTCTCGAAAATGCAAAATAAAGAGAGGCCAATTGCAATAGGAGTTGTCACTTTTTCATATCCATACACACACGCACTTCTTGATCAAGGTTACATGACTTGGCTTCTCCATGGATCCTTTCTTTTGGCTTAGCAATATTTGTGATACAAGTATGCCTCTCTCATTCCCTACCGAGCTCCACATACAAGCCTAAGAAGTAGGAAAAAGAGAGGCAACACAATGCCCCGGTGAGGAAAACACTTTTTGAGCGATTCAAGAGAATCGAAGAGGAGCGGGAGTCATGTTGTTTATTTTCAAAACTTTCAAAAACCCAAGGTGCTTAGTGAGCAAAAGTATAGTGACTTGAGTCATGAGCTATTCCACTTATCAATCATCCAAGAATGCATGTTAGCCACCGTCATGTTCACAAGTAAAAAGGTGTGGCTTGTAATAACATGTGTGCAGGTCTCTAAGGGGAGAGATCTCTCAACTTACGCTCCCACCTTTACTCGAGGACGAGCAAAGAGCTAAGTGTGGGGGGTCTTGTTGACGGTCCTTATGGTCCAATTTTACCGTCAACATGTTGCATCTTTTTGAATCAAACACCATCACCAAGAATAGACATAGGGATTATTTCTAACAAATTCCACTAGTCTTGGTGAAATTATGAATGCAGGTGCAATTCATATGAAAACAGGGGAAAACATGCACGAAACATGGACTTTGCAATCGACGGATTTCCCCGGACTAAAGAATATAGTCCAAAAGCCCAAAACCACAAAACAGAGCCTCAACATCAAACCAAGCAAGTGGATTGGGCCAAGTACACAGCCAGGGAAAGGCACCGGAGAAGAATCAAGCCCGGGGAGTCCAGGCTAGCTCGGCCGAACCACCCTAGTGGGTTCGGCCGAACCGACAGTGGGCCCCCCGGCCCATCTTTCTCTCGGCGGTTTGTCACCGACGTCCGGAGGTCGGTTCCACCTGCAATTAATGCCACCGACGTCCGGAACCGCCTCCAAATTGCCGACCTTCCAAGGCTATAAATAAAGGGCTACACCCCCTCTCTCAACACACCACCAACATCAAGATACAAGACAAAACTCTCATCCTTAGGCCAAGGGCCTCTTGTATTTTAGTAGAATAGGAGAGAGGGCAAGGAAGAGGAAGGAGTGTTCCTCCCTTTTTAAAGTGGAGTAGTATTTCCTTTTCTTTTACCTTGGCGTGTAAACACTCTTTTTGGTGATTTATACGTGGTGATCTACTTATCTATCGTGACATATCTTTGTGTTAGACGTAATTCTTGTTATACTTGTTTACGGGATCATCGCTTCGCAAGAAGTACTCTAGCTTTCGAACTCGGCTCTAGGCCGAGGCTAGAGTAGTGGTCAATAGCATAGACGTGGTGTCTAGGGCCGGAGATCGCCTTTGTTTGCTGTATGCCCCACGGTTTGTAGAGGTAGGTGGCAGGAAGTGACAGCCTCGTCATCCAAAGGAACCCTCCACGTTCGGGTACATAGTAGAGCTTTCGTAGACCGGAGTGGCTTAGCGGACCAAGCCTAAGACGGTGCCCGAAGTAAACAAGTCTAGCTTGCGTTCGTCTACCTTTAAAGGATAAATAGATAAGGGTCACCCTCTCGACCCTATTTTGCTACGTTGTCTTGGTTGTCCTTGGGTAAACTAACATTGTTGCAGAAATACTCTGTTCCTCGCGGATATAAATACGATACCTTGGAATACTCCCGGGTGAAGTGCTACAACGGTATTCCGTGCGCTTGCGGATTCATTCGTGACGTAAGAAATACCAACACCGGCCGTCGAGGTTGTGGGCGGAGGTGCGCTCACGTTCGCGTCCCCGCTCGCGCGAGCGCTCGATGCCGACGCGTGCATCCTCCCCTCGCGGCGGCGTCCGCCGAGGTCGTTGCGCAGGTCGCGGTGCCCCCTCGCCTGCGGGGAGCGAACGGAGAGCGAAGCCGCCGGCGGCGCGCGTCCTTGGCGCGGTTGGCGCGGCGGTTGTTGTCGGTCGGTGGCTGCTGCGGCCGGCGTGACGGTCCCGCTCGGCGCTTGGCCTGCGCCGTGTCCAGGAGCTTGCCTACTCCGGTGAGCCACTCCCTTGCTTGCTCTCCCCCGCCGGTCCCGCCGGCGGGTTGTTGAGCATGGTCTTCACGGCGGTCGGGGTCGTCCCCCTCTTCTTCCCGGAAGAGGCGACGCGCGATGGCGCGCTCGGACGCGAGCGGCGTGACGGCTTGGGCGTGGCGGTCGGCGCCGCGCCGGTCCTCTGCTGCATGCCCGGCAGCCGAGGTGCCGGGACGATTGTCGTGGCGCAGCGGCCCGCGCGATGACGGTCGCGGCGACGGCGCCTCGTGGACGCCCTGGCCGGAGACGCTATCCTCCGTCCGGGCGTGCCCGAAGATCTCTCGCATGGTAGAAAAGCGAGGTTTCGCAGCGCAAAGCGAAATCTACGCGTCTTCCCCTACCCGCGCGCCAAATGTCGGTGTGTGAACACACCTCCAAATAGGGGCCCGTCAAGGCTCCCTTGGGATAGGTTCGGGGAAGAACGGATTTGCTCGCGCGTTAGCGTAGATGATTCCAGTGAGTAAGAACACCGAGAGTTACCTGGGTTCGGGCCGCAAGATGCGTAACACCCTACGTCCTGCTGTGTGTGTGTATTCGACGAGGAAGAAGAAGCCCCCTATTACATGGGGGTACCCCTCCTTTTATAGGGCCAGGAGGGGAGTACTGTACAAGTACCGGGGAGGTACCCGGCACCCGGTGGGGGTCCGGTCCCTCCTGGAACATTCCGACACGATCCCGACACAAATCCGTTGCGATCTCCGTCCCTTGGTTCGCGTTCCCAATCTCTCCCTTCTCATTGGCCGAGAGCCCTCCCGGCACCGTAGCCGCGTGGCTTCCCGAGACGCGGCGCACGGGGAAGACGCGCGCACGTCCCGTCGGGCCGCGGCGTCGCCACGAGCACTCGAGTGCCGCATTAACTCGGGTGGTTGGGTCGCCGGAGGAAACTACCGCGAAGCTTCGTTCTCCCTCCGGCGCTCCCGCTCCTCCGGCTTTCGCGGACTCGTGGACTTCGTGGCTTCGTGGACTCCGTGGCTTCGTGGACTTCTCCGCCCGGCGGCCTTCGTCTTCGTTCGTGGGCCGAAAGCGGCCCACGCGCGGTTAGGGGGACCCCGATCCCCCTACACCGACACAAGCAATTGTATATTCTAACAAATAGTTTTCACTTATTTGAGTTTTGTTTTAATTTTAATTTTATAATATATATTAATACAAAAGTTACAAAAAATTAGTAGCCCTACTTTGTTGTTCCATTAAAACATTATAGTTGTGGTGGCACATTAAACTAAAATGTAATATTTTATCTTGTATTATCTCTCACATGCTCTATACACACATTTTTAACTCTCACAACAATTTTTAAAACATATAACAAATTATTAAAAAAATCAAATCCAAAGTAAGAAAATTAAAGTAGTTCTTTTACTAACCAAGTAGCAAAATAACTAGTTATCTTATATATCCTAGGCAAATCAGTTTTGTTTATTAAATATCTTTGGTCTAGAAAGTGCGATGTTTGTATCTTCTTCTTAATGTAAGTATTGTAGAGGTGGTTCTTCAGTTTTTACTTTTGATATACGACTTTCATAAAAATTAAAAAAATGATCACAAAGAATTAAATGAATTTTGCCATGATGAGATCATTTTAGCATATTTGTTATGAATATTTTGTACCTCAATTTCAAACATACATACCTTATATGCTGTATCATTCATAAGGTTTATATGAATGCACCTAATAATGTTCTTCTTACTTCCCTTTTGATAAAAAATTTAGCACCTGTGTTTCGTTTGGAACCTTTTTGAGAGATCTCAACCAGATAATGACTTTAATTATGCAATGTGCATTAACCGATTACAGATGGTACTACAGATGCTCACACATTATAGCATCAGGTCCTTGTGAGAGAGTCAGCGACACACAAATTTATTTTGCACATATGTGCAGTTTTCTTGTTCAGTGATAGTCCCATATTTATTTTCGGTTTGTCATCTCTGCACGATATGTTATTTCTTAAACCTCAATGAGTGGATGCACTAAATTCATATTTGTTTCTACTTAAGTTTTATTATAGTACTGTTACAGAAACAAAATTATATTTGATAAAATGATTTCTTTTCCTTACGAGTTAGAAAAGTAATTTAAAAGGATTTTTTAGTTGACTTAAGAGCTAAATCAAGTAATTAGCTGCTACTAGGTAGTGATTATTTTTTTTATGATGGTACCTTTACTAATAAGGAAAGGCTAAGGACTGGGAATTAATGTTAATTATCACAATAAGGCCCAACAGATGTTTCATGTAGATATTATACCACAATGCTCAATAAGTGCTATTCAGATATTGTTTTATGTATACAAGTATGCATATTGAATAAATGTTAATATTTTTATTTAAAATAATAATAAATATAAACTTCTTAATAAAACACATACGACCTAGGTTTAATTTTCTCGTATATGAGTTGTGTACTGTAATTTCATGACACAGATTCAGCAAGTGTCGGGTTTCTGTCAGGGAAAGTGCAGCTCATATATCCTTCAGTCGAAAAAAAGAGTGCAGCTCATATGTCGGGTGTGGCTTTGAAAAATTAGTTTTTAAAATTTGTAGGTTTATGATACAATGTACCAAATAGTGGTTGCTTCTTTTGACTAGTTATCAGTTGCTTGAAATTAGCAATATTTAAAATCAAAGTCTGTGTCCTTACAGTTAGAAATAAGCAATCAATATTCAATGATTTTTTTTGTTGGCTATGTTTTCCTTTTCCTACTAGTTGGCTATGTTTACCTTTTCCTACTAAGTCACATTTTGTAGAACAAATCATATGAGTTGGAACATTTTTCTTGATGTCTGGCATATTTTGTCTTATATTTTGAAAACGAAAAAGTCCGGGTCACACCTCATGGAACGAATCATATCAGTAATATGGATTTTTTTGTCATTAACACGAAACTTTTTCTTATTGTGAAATGAATTTTGGTTTGGCCGCTCAGGGCAGCTCTTTTTTGCGCCTGGTTGACTAATTGTGTGGCCTAAACAAGTGAGACTGCCATAATTCCAGTCTCTTGATGTGGGGACACACCTGGAAGCTAAATCTGAATATTAGATAGTGCATAGGTATGATATATTGACTGATTCTATTAATGGCGCTGAAGGATGAACCAAATAGTTTGGTCCACGGTGTCCCGGAGTTCACTGTTCAGCATCAGCTTGCTCTAGATTTGAAAGATGACAGCGAGAAGAACGACCTATGCACTGCAAATTAAAAGAAACATAGTTAGAGTGCCGGTGAAATGAACGGAGGTGCAGACTCTGAAAAAAATGTAAGATAGAAATGCAGGTCAAGTTCGTGTCAGCAGAACCTCTTGGGGATTTGGCGTGTCGGGCAGCTTCCTTCGGCTCATGATTTGCAGAGGAAAGTGGTGTAATGTTTTGCAAGGACCGAACTGCACATATCACAATTTATAAGCATAACATCTCCTATATCCTGTATTTTGTTTTTTGAGATCATATCCTGTAGTCTAGAACAAGCAGCATATGGATACTTATCGCCAGACAGAACAAAATATTTCTGACGTTAATCACAGAAGTTGTTCGGTTAATGTGCAACTATATGCTCCTGCTAAGACAAAATAAGCTTACGAATCTGTGAGACTGTTGACTACCAGGAAGGCCGGAGGAATAGTTACCGTGTGGGGAGTCATTGTTGCAGTCCAGATCATCTGACACACAAGCATTGGAGCTGCGATCGCAAGCTGGAGGAGCAGGGGCCGGGGAACGCGGCGGACGCTCGACGACGGCGGTGGCAACCTCACCAGCCTTTCCATTACTCTTCTTGCCGAAGGTCAGGAACCGTTTGATCCCTGCCATTGCGTCCATCGGGGACTGGACGGTGATGGAGACGGTGACCCCGCTGCCGGTGCTCTTCTCAACACCGTCCTCCTCCGGGCTCTTTTCTCGCCGTCCCGCGTTACCATCTACCGGGGATGAAGCGCCGGGTGGAGTTGCGCACGAGCGTGGGCTGCGGAGGGGGAATTGGTCGGCGAGGTGTCGAGCTCTGATGGTTGGGAGAAAGAGGACCGCACGTTTGAGTACAGTGACTCGGAGCTCGCCCTCCGCGAGGCTTCCTCTGCGTCGGCCATCGGGCTTTCTCCGGCGACGGTGTTGGCTTCTGAGGACGCCATGGTGTCTTCGAAATCGCAGCTTTCCTTTTTGTCCTCTGACCGTTTCTCTGCCTGCGGACATGTTCCGGGACCGGCTGACACCTGAGCGGACCTCGGAGTTTGCTCGCCACTGTCCCTCTTGATGTACACGTAGCTCGGCTCGGTGTCGGAGTCGCCGGTGATCTCTGGGCTGGCAGACTTGCCAGATTCAGGACCTGTTCGTTTCTCCCTGTATAATTTTTAGAGGGGTCAAATCAAAGAGAATTTTATCATTTTGAAGTACTAAATAAAGTCTAATCTCGAAACTAATTGCAGACCCCCTATCTAATTTACGAGACGAATCCAACGAGGATAATTATAGTGTTATTAGAAGATATTTACTGTAGCATCACTGTAGCAAAACATAGATTAATTAGGATCATTAGATTCGTCTCGCAAATTAGAGGGGGTCGCGACATAGGTTTTGTTATTAAATTAATAAAATTACTACTAAATAGTAAGATTCTCTTTGATGTGACAGTATCTAAATTTTAGAGGGTGGAAACGAACGGGGCCTCAGACGATTGGGGAACATCTCTGTTGTTACTGCATTTGTTGTCAGCATTGCAACCGGCAGGGGGAGGAGCAGTATCGCTGTAGTCAGGTTCGTCCTTCTGAGTCACCAGTGGAGATGATGCAAGCTCCGCGCCACTGCCTCCTGATCTCCCAAGCTGAAATGGCTCGGTAGCAACACCACATGCCTTCTTGAGGTGTGCGAAAACAGCAGCATGCTCACTGAAACAGGGCCTGCTCTGCACCGCGCCACTGGCGTCCTCGTGGTCCGGTGACGACAGAGGCGCTTCTTTGATGTTTCTGACGCCGTCGCAGCTTGTCCGCGGGGGCTGGAGCTGGAACCGCGGCGGCCGTGGGCTCTCCCTGCCGGAGGGGTAGCGGCTGTCCTTGGCCATGCTCCTGCTCCGAGACAACGCCGTCCTCGGCCTCGGCGTCGCGGGTGCCGCAGCCGCCAGGGTTGAGGGCGGTGGCAGCCTGTTCTCCTTCCGTGGCGTGGCGGGTGGCTCCGCTGGCGCCAAGTGCCGGTGCATGTACCGACGCCTGGTGTCGGGGGTTGACAGCCTGGGGCTGGGTGCCGCCGCCGGTGAGGACGGCACGCTGGTCCGGGAACGCGAGAGCTTCGAGGCAGTGGCAGGACGGCCCGTTGGCGTGGCAGGGGCGGTTGGTTTCACTTTCACCTCCAAACTCCCGGGCTTTCGCTGCAGGTGAACATAATCCTGAATATGCAAGCACACATTTTAGCACATGATTAACACTGGGTCACAGTAACTTTGAGCGCAATCGGGCAGAACATTACATACTGATGGCCATGTTCTGGTTGGTTAATCATGGGCGATTAACGAAAAAGGGGATGTGGAACATGTCATGCCTCTCACAGAAAAAGCCATATGTATTACGATTGCTCAACTACATGGCGGATCACAAGAAAGGTACTAGAAAAGCGTGCGAAAAGCTCAGCGCCTCAACGGATGATGAACAGTCGAACAAGCCGAAAATGTGAAAGTGGTTGCATCTTCCGAAAAGTGTACAAAGCAAGTACTACTGTCGAGCTAAAACTGTCAAAAAGGCAGCGGCACCGAAAGGCTGGAAAAGGGTAGAAATTTGAGTGGAGTATTTTTTTTCGTGGAAGGAAAAAAACTTCTGGTAATTGTCAGCGGATGATGAACGGAGCATGGACAGAAGTTAAGAAACGCTCGTTCATAAAACAGAGAAATTGGCCGGCAAATTTAAATTGCGCGAGTGAACAGAGCTAAACTGTGTGGTAATAATTATACGTACATGGAAGAGAAAAAAACGGAACGAGGAAAAAGTATGCTTGAGCTTATACCTGATCTCTGTCACGGCGGCCGGTGGGCGGGAGCTCGCCGTCGCAGCCGCGCCGGCTGCGGGAGCCGCCGGCGCGGTCGAGGCGCGTCCAGAGCGCCTTCATCTCGGCCTCCTTGAGCTCCATGCGGGCGCGCCACTCCTGGCGCAGCCGCTCGTCCCGCCTCCGCACGTACTCCTCGTACCTCCTGCCCCTCGCCGTCGCCCCTCCCCGGCGCTCCTCTGCTGCTGCTCCTCCTGCGCTCCATCACCGCCGGTGACAGCAGCGGCGAGCGCCCTCCTATCGGCGAGGCGGCGCTTGTACCCGGCGAAGTCGCGCTCCAGCTCGGCCGCCTTGGCCCACAGGTCCCCGGCGCTCTCGCTCGCAGGAAGCATTGCGCAGAGGCTCTTTGGACGCGACGCGACGTGAAGGGGTGGCTGGCGCTTTGGAGTTGGTGCGGTTTCTACGAGGAGTTGACGGGGTCGTGGGCGCACGGCCGGGGCCGGCTGGACCATCACCGTCGTCGCTTCCTGGCTCGACGCGTGGCGCTTCGGCCGCTCCGTTCAATGGGCCGGTGTCGTTGGTGCACCAAGCACCATGGACAGGCTCCAGGGCCCACCTAGTAATCAGCTCGGTTGGGCTGAGTCCAAACTCGTAAGGCAGAGATTGGACCAGAACTCAAGCGCGAGGGGGCCTCTGGACCAGAACCAACCAAACACAACCCGTCTAGGGGTCACACTCACTGAATTTTTATTCTAAAATAATCATTATTAATCTAAAATTTTAAAAACAAACCACCTCAAACTAAATTTTTAAGATCTAGACGTTTTTGTCACACCATATTATATGGCGTGATTCTCGAATAAATCACGCCATATGAAATGGCGTGATTGTGTCCACGTCAGCGTCGACCGCCACATCGTAACGGGCGTAGATCGAGGTTGACCTGAATCACGCCAATCAGTATGGCGTGATTGGCCATCAATCACGCCAAACCATCTGGCGTGATAGGGACTTAAGTAATTTTCGTATGACGCGGACGGAACCGAAGCACTAACCGAATCACGCCATATTACTTAACGTGATTGAGAAGGAAATCACGCCAAGTCATATGGCGTGATTCACTTTTCTCTCTTAAGTGTCGCTTTCAGTGATGTCAGCTGACATCATCGAGTCATATTTTTTTAAAAAAGTTGTAGACACTACATATGATGTCCGATTTGAATTCCGTTTTCACCATTGTGTTCTACGCGACAAGACGAACAAAACTAGATCTCACTTGCATATGTTTCGAATATTTTTTTAGACCTTAAATTACTACTAAACATATATTGAAATTTAAGATATAAATTTTTGATTTTGAAACATATGCAAGTGAGATCTAGTTTTGTTCGTCTCTTCGCATAGAACACAATGGTGAAAACGAAATTCATGTCGGACATCGTATGCAGTGTCTATAGCTTTTTTTTTAAAAATACAACTTGATGATGTCACTCGAAAGCGACATTTAAAAGAGAGGAGAGTGAATCACGCCATATGACTTGGCGCGATTCCTTCTCAATCACACCAAGCAATATGGCGTGATTTAGTTGTACCCGATTCCGTCCGCTTCGTGTGAAAATTACATAAGTCCCTACCACGCCAGATGTTTTGGCGTGATTGATAGCCCAATCACGCCATTCCGTATGGCGTGATTCCGGTCAATCTCGCCTACGCCCGCTTCGACGTGGCGGTCGACGCTGACGTGGACACAATCACGCCATTTCATATGGCGTGATTTTTTCAGGAATCACGCCATACAATATGGCGTGATAAAAACGTCTAGATCTTGAAAATTTAGTTTGAGGTGGTTTGTTTTTAAAATTTTAGATTAATAATGATTATTTTAAAATAAAAATTCCACACTCACTTGCCACAAAAGTGGACGTTCAGCTTAACCAAGCAGTTGTGGCACAAAGTGGAGATTCACTTCCCAAAAAAGTGGATACTCACACACAAGTCACCGCGGTGTAATTTTTCGAGCATAGACAACGGGATCAAAAGCACATGACAAATTAAATTAATGTCTGCCACACATGAGATATTCCAGGGTTTCACTACCTCTTATTCTAGAAAATGTTTTGTACAATGTTGACACTGCTAGTTCATGTTATATGCTTGTTTCTTCAATTGCCTGTATCAAAATCAATCGTCTGAGTACCAGTGTATTGCTTGAAGCATTGTTTCACATATGACTAGTCACAGTTTTCTGCCTCTGCTTTTTAAAGTATGAGGACAACTTGGTGTTTGGAGACAAAGTGTTTGCCCTTGACGTATCACGGGAGAGTCCAAACATATATACTAGAATGGAATAAATTAAAGTGAGTGAAATTTATATCATTTTCTGGCATTGGTGAATCTTTTAGTTGTGGAATTTACTCTTTGTTCTCTTTTCACGAGATTTTATGAATTGTCATGTGTGCCAAGCACATACAGTACCCTATAGTAATTAACTTGATGTGCACGCATATATATAAGTACAAAAAATAACGGGCCGAGACAATACCACTCATACAATTGGATCAAACATTCGACACAATACCACTCATACAATTGGATCAAACATTACAAAATAAACGACGCTGTATAAAAAAATAATGGTTGGCACACATGGAATTTTCTGGTTTCCACTACTTAGCTCTTCATATTTGTTCTGTTGCAGTTTGTTGAACAATATCTATGAGACGAATAATAAGTACCACCTTCTCCATTCTATCCCCGGTGATCACACGTACTATTGCTTTTTCTGATCACTTAAAGTTCTTGGGTGCCGATTACCTTGTTGGAGGCATTGTCGTGATGCCTTCTAGCTCCCGATGGAGGTCCTGCGGGTGAAAACCCAATCCTATTCTTAGGATGGGCGGCAACGACGCTTCAACATCGATTTCCTCTTGAGGATGCCGCCTTGTAGGTCCCCCGACTTGGTCGCTTGGTTGTAGGCTTGAATGGTGGTGCTTTCATCTTGGTGCCAGGGCGTTGTGCTCCCGGTTGTAGCTCTAGGTCGTGCCCCTCTGTGCTGGTTCTTGTTCTTCATGTAACTTAGGATGAAATGATGTTAAGGCAATTCTCATGATTTTCAGACTGTTTGTATTTTATAAAATTTAATTTCGATCCAACAAAATGCTAGTAGTCATATTTATGTACAATACACGTATCATTTCTTGTTATTTTATGCATATGGACTCAAATAGGAATCATCAACATGAATAACATGTTTTCCTCCACCATACCTTTTTATCGAAGTCACTTGCAATTAAAAATTTTAATTTCACAAAATAATATAAAGAATGGAAAAAATTGAATAAATATAGCGAACATAAATAAAAAATTACCAAATACTCAGATCATGTTCCTTGCATAATATGTTGACAAGGAAAAAAAGTTGACAAAGAAAAGGAAAAAAATGTTTCCCAGGTGCCACGGTGAAATACACGGCAAACCAGGGCACGTGCATGTCATGTGTCCAATATACCGTGTGCATTCTCTTTCGCTGTGTGCCATAGTGTGGCACACGGCAAAGACGGGGGACAACACGTGGCGTGGGCGCGGCACATGGCTGCTCTTTATTGCGTGCCGCCGCCAAGGCCCACGACAAAGTTTAGTACCACATCGGGCGCCGAGGGCGAGCGGTCCCAGCTTAAAAGCTTGGTCGCCCGTGCCCACCTCGAGCTTCCTGATGCATGCGATTGTGGCCCATGGACAGCTTGGTTGGGCCTGTCGAACCTGGGCCTGCTTATAAAACTGGTTAGTAATGATGGGCCCGGTCGACGATCCCGAACCTGCTTATGAAAGCCATTAGTAATGGCGGGCCTAGTAGTAGAGGCCCTAAGCAGGGGCTTGGGCCCATAGGCCAATTTTTTGGCCCCAAGTACATTTTTTACCACCAAAAACTTTCACTTGATAGTTAAACTATTTCCAGCAAAAAATTCCACTTGGTAGTATTTTTTTTACTCGTGTGTAGATAAAAAAAATACCGAGGGCAAATTACTCTGCGTATAGAATATAAAAAAATGTACTTAGGACAAAAAATTTGGCCTATGGGCCCAAGCCCTCGGGTAAGGGCCTCTACTACCAGGCCTGCTATTACTAACCAGAGTTCATGAGCAGGCCCAACCCGTCGACTAGGCCCACCACTACTAGCCTGGTGTTCATAAGCAAGTCCGGGTTCAGTCGGTCCAAACCAGGCGGTCCATAGGCCACAAGCACGCATGTTATAGAAAATTCGAAGGGTGCGGGTGGCCGTGCTTTTAAGCTGGGCACGGTCGCCCTAGGCAGGCGATGTGGTACTATTGTTTGCCGTGTGCCTAAGCGATGGCACACGACAAACAGGGCCATGTGCCGAGCACGCGTCGGTCGGTTGCACCGTTAGCCTGATCGCGCGCCGTTAGGCCTTCGTTGCGCCGTCAAGCTTCGTCGTGTGCCTCCGAGCTGGCACGATGAACATAATTGTTGTCGTGTGCCCAGGTTACGACACACGACGAACGTCATCTTTTCCGTGTGCTAGCTCACGGGCACACGACGAAGAGATGTAGTGCGGTGTGTTTATTCTATGCCGTGTGCTGGGGTCTAACACACGACGAAAAGAGGTGTTCGTCGTGTGCCCGACAAATAGCAAACGTTCGAAGGTACAAACAGACAGCAATTTTTGCTCCTCCCGTAGTGGTGCCAATACGCACAGCATACCTGCACGCCCAACCAACTCGACCAGGAACGCGTTCTGCGGCCACATGAACGTGCTCACGTGTTGAAATCCCAGTGACGAGCTCGACTGAGTCCAACACACAACAGCCATATCAGTCAACACAGGAGACAAAGATGAGTGAATGCAACGTGAACAGGTCATCTGTTCATCATCATGCATGTGTTCGTGACACACCAGAGCAGCCTTCTTCTGGGTTGAGAGACGGGAGAGGAACTCTGAGTTCTTGTTTTAGAGGAAAGGCATAGCCAGCACAGGAATTCCCGTTGTGGGTCGAGACTCGAACCCGGCCCAGCACACTCTCAACCTAAAGCGAAATTCCTTTTTCTGTCAGAAAACATGCCCGAAACGAGCAACTTCTAGCTTCTAGGCTCAATCGAATCAGACATCGTGTCCATACATCTCGACCGCAAACAATCACCGACCGCTCCTGTTCACACTCTTTTCAACTCCCGCTCCAAATTGAAATGACGTATTTGAACCCATTCCCCTCCCTCCCTCTCCAAAGATAATAAATATTGGCGAAGCCCTAACCATCCATCCCGCCTCGCCGCTCCTCCCCAGCCGCCAGCACAAAACCTTCTCTTGAAAGGCGAGAGAACAGCGTTCGTGAGTGTCCACCACGAGCGTGGAAATGGTGAACGCGCGTTGCAGCAAGGAAGGCGACGTCAAGTTTGAGGGGCCAGTCGTCGCTGCCAACGGCTCCGGCGACCGCGTAACCCGGTCGCCGCGCTGCCGGGAGTTGCTGGTCGGCGGCGGCAACACGTTGCGCAAGCTGATGCACCGCGAGATCGGGGGCTGAGCGGCCGGCCACCGTCGCGCCCAGACGCCGTCTTCTGCGCCGAGAAGTTCCGTGGCTTTAAGCTTCAGGTGAGCAGTGTCTAGCGAGTAGTAGCGACGCGTCCATGGCCTGCACATCACGTAACGTCCATGCATGTGATATATACTTACACACACAGCGAGATGCGGTCGGAAATAAAGATTACCATGATCACTTTGACATGAGTTCAGCGTGCGGGTGGGGATGGAAACTTTTACTTATCTACCGTGTGCTAACTAGCAGGGAGAATTCCTTATTTTTTACTGTTTTTATCTCTTTGGCATGCAGGGAGAATTTCTCGTTCGGGATGATACGGAATTTATGTCATCATTGCGAAGATCAATTGCACAGATCATTCCGGCAAACGATTTCGTATTTGTAATAGATTTGTCTGGATCTTGCTTTGCGTTCAATCATACTGCAAATGCGCTTGCACCATACAGTATGTTTCATTCCTTGTGTAAGAACATTTCTAATATATATATATATATATGTGTATTTTTCACATATCATGACTTACATATTATATTGTTGACAGAAAAGAATGGGTGTACATGGCGCTTCAACAGTGACAGTGAACAGATGGAGATACTATTTTACAATAAAATCAATGACTCCATCATCACTATCTGTTCTTCAACGTTAAGTCGTGGATACAAGATGAGGGCAATTCCCTTAGAGTACAATTTGTATCTTATGTTCTATTTGTTATCAATAATGCATTTATCTTTAGGTTCTAGAATATGTTACACGAACTGCACGGAAACCACTCTCTACTTTTGTCAATAGAACTATTGTACTTAGTGTTTCCAGTCATTATATTATTTGGACTAATATGTGATGATCCCATGCCTTTTATTTTTTGTTCGTGCAGAAGCATTAGAAGGCGTGACGACTGGGGCCATGGGACTCCAGTATTTGGACGGAGCACATATAGTTTGCCAGTCTTTGATGAATGCAACAGTTTAGCAATGATTTCTTTGAACCAACATGGACCGTAAGTGAAAACTATAGCATTTTTTGTAGCAGCAAAATCTGAGATACACGCTAATTTCTCAAAGTTTCAGCTTTGTAACCAACATCTATGAGACGAAAAACTATGAGTATGTCCATTTCATCCGTGGTCAAATCAAATCTATCGAATCAAGGTCCATTTGATACTTTGACATTTATCCCATGTTCACTTAGGTTAATCATATGATACTAGTGTATTAACTATGTTGAACTCTCACAAACTGTTGGCAGGCCTGGGATAATGATCGTGGCATATAAAACGATCCGCAACTACCTTCCAATAAAAGTATTCTCAACTGAAAACTGGACAGTGTTGAAATCATTCAGTTACAGGTTGCCCCCATGCAAAAGTCTGCGATTCGTTCAGTTATGTTATGAGAATCTACTGCTGCAAGAACACGGACAAAACATGCAAATTATTGATGTATGCTATCATAATTTTTTCTTCTGTAATTGATTCACTTTTACTCGTGTTTTTCCCTACTAATGTTGTGGTCTGTGGCCAGATTTGGAATAGCAATGTGGCTACCATCGAAAGATCTGCGAATCTGCTAGTCTCAACAGTCTGTGACCTGAATGCAACTGATCTACTACTGATGTTCGGGAATGGAATGGCTGTGATTTGTAATTCTCGTGGTGTGCAAGTTCCATTATTTGAAGGCACTAAGTACAGTAGTTTAACTTTCGATATGGACGTCACCGAGGACAGGAAGCTTGCACTGCTATATTCGAAGAAGTTTATTATAGAGAATCTTGCGGGAGGTGTTTACCATAGAAAAGGTATCTCTCAAAACTTATGTACTAATAATTATTCCTTTCATCATCTATATATATATGAAATCTAATTTTGGGTTTTCGTGCTCTCCAGTTTCTTCCATAATCAACATATACAACACCTTCAATGGAAGGTCCATCGTGAAGGTCGACCTTTGGGATGATCCTGGTCTCGCAGCTGCGGCTACATGGGAACATGGCAATCATAGGACAGATGACGAACAAGGCAGTACTCATGAAGCTCTCAAGAATGTTAGTGCAATTTGTTATGATGAGAAGCATCACATGATATACACCGGGAACAGAAATGGTTATGTTCATATGTGGTCAAACTAGACCTGGTTGGACATATTTTTCTTATTTGCAAAGTCGCATGTAATTAAGCTCACTCAGCTCATGATGGCTGAAAATGATTTCATGTAGAACAATCAATATCCTCTGGTTATGATATCATGTGTGGTGAAGCTAAACTAGTAGCCGTAGTAAGTATGTTTTGGCACTCTACTCTGGAAGTTATTTTATTTATCTGGCTGTCAATGAAGATTTTTGTGTGGTTTTGTTTATTCAGTGCGTGAAACAAGTGTGTGTTAATCAATCATTACTGCATTAGCTGATGATATGACGGGCCTAACGCTTCATGAATAATGCCGACCCAACGCACATTCCCTTTCGGGTTGGAGCCCACCCCTGAACGGGGACATGCCTCGTTTCCCAATGAATCGAACGCGCCTCCCCTCGATCGTACCAGACATCGTGTCCATTTCGGCAATGCCTGCTGGACCGCACGATCACCAAAAGCTCCGGTTCGCATGCTCCTCTAGAGGCTCGCTCGAGCTCCAGTCTGAAGCGTATATGAACCCACTGCCTGCTCTCCCAGGACAGGTCTCGCCGAAATCCTAACCACCCGAGAAATGCACCTCTTGGGCCGAGAGCAACCGTCGTGAGCGACCACGGCTGCGGAAATGGAGAGCAACCCGTGTCGTGACGGCAAGGACGAATGCTCCGTCCAGCTTGAGGGGCCGGCTGCTGCTGGCGACACCTGAGTCTCCTGTTCGCTGCAAAACCACGAGCTGACTGCCGCCGCCGGCACCAGCGGAGGACGAAAAAATTCAGAGGTGTGGCGCAATCCAATGGGATGCTTTAAAAATTGCATGTATAATTCTATATCATGGAACCAAAGAACCATAATAATGCCTTTTTGTACAAACATTGAACAACAGAAGTTATGTGGATCAAAACATATGAATATAAAAGAAAAAAGGACTTAATCTCATAAAAGAGGTGATGCTGGTGGAGAAAAACAAGGTATGGCAAGAGCCCCACCTTACCATATTGAGTCCTCCGCCACTAGCCGCCGGCAGCACCATGACCAAGCTGATGCGCCGCGAGATCGGCAGGAGGCCGCCGCGCCCTGACGTCGCCTTTCTGTGCCGAGAAGGTCCGGCACTTCACAGGTGAGTGACCTCTAGCAACGGTAATACAACCTTTCATGTCCCGTACGTATACAGTATAATTTTAGCTTTCGTCACCACTCTAGCTAGCTACCTAGATCTAGCCATGCTCTTGCTGTTTAAGCACACGTGTATCTCTTCTTACCTCTTGATTTCATCTGCGGATTGGCTCTGTAAAGGGCTCGTCACTGTGGCTTTAATAGGCTCTAGCTTAATTAGCATCATATGAATGCAGCTTACAGCGCAGTGGTCAAAGCCTGGAAGACGTGGTTTGTCATCATGAATTTAGCTTAGGCTTGTTGATCAGGTTGTCATCAACTATATCATAATATTTTTGAAATCTTCTAGATAAATCAGTGGGTGAAGAGTAACTTTTGTGGTCTCGATACACGAATAATTGGCAAATGTTGGATGTTGATCTGGTCGACAACAACACCACGTCGACCCCTCCGCCCCTACCGAGCTCGTCGGCGACCGGTAGAGTTGCGTTGGGGTTCGGGTTGGCGGTGGGGTCTTCTCCTTCCTCCTACAGACATGGAGGAGGCGGGGGCGGTGGCCAACCGGCGGCAGTGACGCCGCCTCAGCTATGGGTGGCCAGAGGGCGGTGGGTGGGGCTGGCAGCGAAGGTACCACGTTGGAGAATTTAGCGGTGGTGGTGGGTTGACCGGCGGCGGCGGGTGCGGGCTGCGTGACGCTGCCGACCGCCGAAGATGGTGGAGGCTGGGGTGAACAGGTGGGGTGGGGAAGAAAAACAGTGCGCGAAGATTCGTGGGCGGGCTTGGGTCAGGGTTGAGAGGGGGAGGGGTCCACTATAGCAGGGCATCGATCAGGTCGCCGTTAAAGTGGGTCCCGAATAATTACCACTCAATAACTATTAAAACTTGTTTTCTTTCATTTTTCATCTACATGGATACTGGCACACTCCGTAAGTATCGGGGATTGTTTAATTCATTTTGGTCCACCAACAAGGAGTCAGTTTAATTAGGTCCTCTATCCAGTTTAAAATCCCAATCCCTTGCTCTTAAAACAGGGAACATAAAATTGTACATATAGGCACACATAAAATAAGCGAGTAATATCCAACCAAAAGCACTGATTTACTCGCTGTGAAGTTCTATTTTGATTTGACCTCTTTTTCGTTTGTAGGAAGAATTTCACATTCATGCTGACAGGGAGGACCGTCTTCAGTGGATGATAAGTGCAATTACAAAGATCATTCCTGCAAATGATTTCATATTTGTGATTGATTGGAGTGGATTCTGTGTTGTGTTTCATCAGGCTTTCATATTCCTGCAACGGTAATTTCATGTCCCGTACGCATACAGTATAATGTTAGCATTCGTCGCCACTCTAGCTAGCTAGCCATGTTCTTTTATTTGTAACAGCATGTTGTAAACTCACTCATATGATCTTTAATTTTGCTTGTCAGACCTCGAAATAATTTTATTGACAAGTCAGGGTGTTAATCATATCATCGTGCCCTCTTAGCTTAACAAATTTATTTGACATTATGTTCTAAAGTTATTTCTGAAGCTAGAAGTAATTGTGATTTGTACCAGTCAATTGGGATATTAATTTCTTGTGCTACTCCCAATGTGAAAAATATGTCAATGTGAGGTGATGTCAGTTACTGCATGTGTATCTCTAGGGTATATGTTGTATAGATGAATGAGTCTCGGCTGGTGTGCGTTGCGAGGAAGCTTCAAAACTGCGCACTGAGCAAGTCCTGTCATATAGCCTGCTGGCAATAATCTTGATGATAGTAGCTATGAATAGTTACCGCATCAAGCAGTTTATTACCAACAATGAAAACGGTAGGTCAGGTGAAAGCCTTGATATCATCAAGGTCAGCTCCGCGTGCTGTCCCAGGGGAATGTCTGAAACCCATGCTTGGGAATGTCTGAAACTCACGCGTGCCTCTAGCTTTGCTGAGTATATTTTTTAATCGGTCACTTGGCAAACAACATCTATGCCGAGTGCAAAATAAAAAACTCTCGGCAAAGAAGTAAATTTTTTTCTTTTCTCCTCTCAAAACTTTTCCTACTCACCACATACAACATGTGTAGCTCCGTGTCAAAATTTGAAGTTTTTTTATATTCATTTGCTATATTTAGTTAATTAATTACATTTCAAGCAATTCTTTGAATCAAGTAAAATTTGAACTGCAAGTGATTCAAATAAGAAAATACAATGAGTAAAAAAATTATATTCATGTTATTTAGCGACCTTACACATTTAAAAGAAAGAAATTTGCCATATGTTTTGTAAGAAATATGGCCGGTAACGTGTGTCTAAATGATTTTTAAATTGTATAAAAATCAAATAAAGTCGGAAAATCATGAGATTTGTTACGTGTGATGGTATCACACATGAAAGCTACAATAAAAATTAGAGAAGGTTTCACAAAAATTATCACTTACATTGCTTACAACACGGAGAACTTCGAAGAAGAACCTTATAGTTGATAGTGACTCATAAAAATTTGGAGTCGAATTGATGGATAAATTTTATTTTGACTTCAAATTATTTTGTGTAGGTCATAGATCATATAAAGAGTGTCATATCAAAATTTAATTATTTTTCAAATTTATTTGCTAATTTTAAATTTCTTTTTGAATTACGCAGAAATATTTTACCGAGTGTCAAGACAAACACTCGACAACGAAACTCTGTGCCGAGTGTTTTTCCCTCGACAAAGATGCGCGTGGCATCCACCTCACGCGTGCTCCGACGAGGGGGCCCAATAGGTCGCCGATGACCTCGAAGCCATGGCACCGCTCGTTGAGCGCCACGGCATAGGACGTGCGGGCTCGCCAGGGAGGAGTGATATGGAGGAGACCGAGGGCTCGCTGTGGAGGAAAGAGATGGGAGCATCGAGGCTGCTTGCGTCTCCGCTCGTACACGTCGTCCGTCGCCGCCGCTCGGGACGAAGGGGTGGGCGGGGTGGATAGGATCTAGGCTTTGTGGCAGGGTGGGCGGTAGTTTTATTCGACCCATGTTTCGCCTGGACCGTCGATCCAATCGGATTGTCGACAGTCATTCCGAGGGCGTTTTGTAGAAAGGTCCCTCCCGTTATATCTATTAGCAGCTAGAACTATTTTAATTTGAGGTCTTCTTTTGTTCCTTTTCCGTTTACCCCCTTGACCTTAGAAAAATTAGGTGCGCCGGAGCACTATTTTAATTTAGCCAGCACTATTTTAATTTGACTGCTGTCTACTGATCCTCATCGCACTTGAGTAGGAGCCGGCAGCAGAATAATGAACCGAATCTTTGAAAGAAGGATCCATGGCAACATTATGTTGAGTGCTCGACATGCATGCTGATCAAGACGGAAGGAGCGTCGACCACCAAGTCCGTATCCGCGCGGCGCCGGAGCTCGGCTTATTCCTGTGGCTTGCCTCTCGTTTGTCAACCAGATCGACCACCGTGAACATGGACAATATTCGACGGGCCGCTGACGCGTGAAGACCTGGCGCCGACCGAGCGTACGTCGTTTCTCCTCGAGGCTCGATCCCGGCCCAAAAACGGAATTCCCTTTTCCGTCAAGCATGCCCGAATAGCTCCCGTTCACACTCTTCCCTAAAACCCTAACCACCCAATTTCAAACCTATATGAACCCACCCCCGCCCACCAACCCTCTCCCAAGACAAATTCCCTAAACCCTAACCATCCATTCCTCCTCCACAGCCGCCACACCAAATCCACCTCTCGAGCCTAGAGCAACGTGAGAGGAAGGAAAGGGAGAACGGGCATCACGGCAATGAAGTCCCCGTCGCGTTCGAGGAGCCTGTCGCCGGCGGCGGCTCTGACGAGGCTCGTGGCTCCAGGTCTCCGCGGCGCCCGCAGATGATGGTCTGCGGCGGCAGCACCATGAGCAAGCTCATCTGCCGCGAGATCGGCGGGCTGAGCGGCCGGCGGCCGGCCCGTCCTGACGTCACCTTCTGCGCCGAGAAGTTCCGGCATTTCAAGCTGAAGGTGAGAGATTTCCTTGCCTACACCGACGTGGCCATGGCCTGCATATGTCCCGTCTAGAAACGCGTAGAAGATATTGTCAACGTCCTACCGTATTATGTATAGAAGCCTGCATGTAGCTGTGTGCTCTAGCTTGCTGTTGAAGCACGTATAGCGGACGCCCGTTTTCATGGTGGAGTCCGAAAGCCCTGAAATAAAGTATTCTAGTATAAATCATCGTCATGAGGTGGACCCCAGGCATGCATATAGTACTTTTATTTTCTCATCATGTATCGTAGTGTATATGTAGTACTAGCAGCTACCAGTTCACATCGATTTCCTTATATCTGGTTTTAAATCATAACTATTATTGCTCTTCAAACGGTGACATAAAATTTCCTAAACATATTCTTAAAATAATGGAACACGCGACAGTAACATCCCGATCAAAACTTCAAAAGGGCTAGCTGTTCTACATATCGTTAACTTCTATTTTCATTGATTTTTTTTATATGCTGATTGCTTTTTTTGTATCGCACCTCTTCTCTGCACGCAGGAAAAATTTGCTATTCCTGCTGATGACAGGGACATTTCGCCCTGGAGGACAGGAGCAATTCGGAAGATCGTTCCGGCAAATGATTTCATTTTTGTGCTTGAATGGTATGGATACTGTGTTGCCTTTCATCGTGCTTCAAGCAATCCAATTGTCCCATACGGTATGTGTATTCATTGTCTAATTTTTTTCTGATGTGTGTACCTCACTTTCGCTCACATATACTTATTATGGGATTTACATATATTCTATATGAATGTTGACAGAAAAGCATGGAGGGATATGGTACTTCGATAATGGTGAAAAGATGGTGGATTTGTTTTACAATAAAATAAATGACTCAATCATCACCGTCTGTTCTTCTTATTGGATGACAAGGAGAGGGTATACAATCAGAGCAATTCAATTAGAGTAAGAAACTGATCATCTGTTTTTGTTGTACTGTGTTTGCAAAACAGTTTTTGTAAGATTACATACTATGATATGCTATATGAACTTTGCTTACAATATATATGCTAAGTTATATTAAATGCATGGCATTGTGTAAGCATCAGTTTCTAGCCTAACTAGCAATAGAGACCTGTCTCCTTATAATTAGTTTCCGATATATTATGATTTGGACTAATGATTCCATGCCTTTCAATTGTTCCTGTGCAGAGACATTAGAAGACAAGATGAATGGGGCAACGGAGTACCCGTATGTGGGTTATGGACAGATAACTTACCAATCTTTGATGATTACAACAATTTATTAGCAATAATTTCTTTGCAGCTAGATGAGCAGCAGTAAGGGACACAGCTAGGCCCCTTTTTTATAGCCACAAAGTCTTATCTTCATGCTAAATAACAATTTTTGCAGCTTCGTGAACAATATCTATGAGACGAATAACTATCAGCTTGTCCATTCGATCCCTGGTGAAATCCATTCTATCACAACAAGGTTTGTTTGATACTCAATCACAACATTATCTTGATTTTCTGATCACTTGTAGGTCCCATATGATATTATTGTACTAATTATGCTCTCTCCCACACTGTTTGGCAGGCCTGGAACAATGATTGTTGCATATAAAGTTTCTGGCAACGCTCTCCCAATAGAAGTACTTTCAACTGAAAGCTGGATGGTGCTACAAAAAATCAGTCATCCTATGCCTCCACACGATAGACTAAAATTTGTTGACGTATGCAGTGAGAATCTCCTTCTGAAAAAAAGAACCAAAACATGCACATTGTTGATGTATGTTGATTTCCTTTTTCTTTTATAGTTACTTCACTTTTTATGCATTTTTTACTACTAACACATGGTGGTTTGGCCAGCTCTGGAATTATGGCAACATTACTATCATTGAAAATTCTAACCACGAGACTCGTTGTCCCTCAATAATCTTAGATCTAGTTGCAAATAATGTGTTGCTGAGGCTCGAGAGTGGTATGATTGTAAGTTGCAATTCTCAAGGAAAGCAAGTGCCATTATTAGAACATGGTCACAACGACACAAACTATTATACCTTCCACATGGATGTCACTATGGACAAGAATTTTGCTATACTATATTCAAGGAAGTCTATAGATAATCCACCAAGGGAGCTTTACAAGAGACTGGGTAAGTTTGAACCATTGTCTATAAATAGCTATACATTTCTTCAGTTATGAAATGTGATATTTGACTTATGAATTTTTCAGTTTCCTACAATGGAGCAATCAACATATGCAACACCTTCACCGGAAGGTCCATCGTGGAGATCAACCCTTGCAATAATACCGTCCTCCCAGATAGTGACAATAGCAGGACCAACGAGGCGCAAAACAACGCTCATCAAGATGATCTCAATCTTGTCACCGCAATATCTTATGATGAAGAGCACCACAGAATATATACGGGGAACGGCAGAGGTTTTATTCATGTGTGGTCAACTTAAAACATGTTGAACATGTTTTCTTATTTGCATGCAAATCTAATGTAAGCTCGTTGAGCCAGTAGTGTCTATCGATCTGGAGAAGGTGTCGTGAAGAATCGGTACAATTTAGGATATCACTGTACCCTCTTAGGTTGAAGGTTGATCATGCTTTTCAAGTGCATTGTGCTTTGGAAATTACTTCTTGAGGGAATATATTTATACTCTGCAAATTATTGTGTTTAATTTAAGTTTGTTAATTAATTGGGGATTCTAATTTACTGTTTTATTTGGAATTTGAAAAAAATCTATGTTATGATACATGTATCTCAGTTATCATAAGCCTCTTCAAAACTGCAAAAGTCATGTATTGTCTTTAATCCTGACGAAGCAATGCAAGTGTGTTGATGGTTATCTGTGAATTAACACATCAACCAACGTCAAGAAATAAAACCGTGCATAAGTATGTGAACTATAATCATCAATTCCATAAGAATATTATCTATAATTAATAGTCAAACTAAGCATATACCCTGTACTCGAAATAACCACACTTTTTTTGCTACAACCATATCTAGACATTTCGTTGTCTTTATATAGTTGTGTGCATGCTTATGCATACAGTCAAGAAACCAAAACATACCTAGATGAGGAAAAGAGGGCCCAAGGAATTCTTGACCATGAGCCAAACTTGCAAACAGCCATGACCACTCTCGTGATCTATTCTTGGATTTAATTGTGCAAGAATGGTCCTGATCATTTGTAGATACAAAATTTTGCCGATGTGCTATTTTCTAGACATATCCACATTCAAAACACTGTCACCATGGTATTCAAGCTCCTATGATCCTGCCGGAATGCAATGTGTCTGCCCGCTCGTCAAGAGAGAGTTGCACGCGAGAGTCTAGAGGGTGGCCAATGAGACTACCATGACATGTGTGTGTGTGTGTGCGCGCACGCGTTTGTGTGTGTGTGTCTGTGAGAGAGAGAGAGAGAGACCCACCACCTTTTTATCATATGAGATTGTAGTCTTTTCATTGGCATCTCTTTTCATATATGGCCTATTAGTTGTTGGTTGCGTGTACATTTCTACGTATGTTAATACTACACAACTACAGTTAGAAGCCTTAGCTGGTTGTCAATGCTTCAACTGCAGTTAGAAGCCTTAGCAGGTTCTCAATGCTTTGGATGAAAATGGTTCAAAGCATATATCAGAAGCATTACATTGTATGGGATGTTGCTCACTTGCTCCATGACGAGAGTCAACCATATACTACGTAGTTGATGTCGATGGGACTGCAATATTGCGTGGCAAGATGGTTCCTTTAGGTATGGGTAGTCTCGATGGTCTATCTGTAAATATAAGAAGGTAGCTGGTCTATGCTTTCTTGCTGCTTATGGGTAGATAGTCTTGTAACTCGGTTAAGCGGAACTTTGAATATAGCTTCGCCCCAATGTGTGTGCGTGTGTCATATCCCCGTAGGTCAATTTTTTAATTATCTACTTATTTTAGTGATACTTTATATTGAAAGGGTGTTGAGATTCTTCTGGTTGTTGTCCAGTACGTTGCTTTTAAAGAACTCGCCATCTGCCCACGCCCACCACGTGCTCCCCTCTTCAGCGGGATAGCCCATGTCGTCGTCCTTCGTAGCGGGTTTCCTCATTCAAACCTTCTAGAATCCTCACCTCTGCTGACCGCCGCCCATGGCGTGTGAGGAGTGGAGAATGTGGGATTTCGAGATCGGCAAGTACATCGACGAGGGAAAGTTCGATAAGGTCTACCTCACCTAGGAGAAGAAGTTCGCCCTACAAATCCTAGCAACCATTTCCTCCAGTAATTCGCATGCCCTTCTATTGTGGTGGCGGCTATTCTAATCTACGGGCGGTGATCATCGATCAATCCAGAGTGGGTACGTGGTTGCGCTCAAGGTGTTGTTCAAGGGCAAGTGGATAAGTACCAGTTCCACGTGCGCCTGTGGCGGGATATTGAGATTCAGCGCAACCTGGACGACCCCAATATCCTCCACATCCTCGCCTCGTTCCACGACAAGGATCGCATCGTCCTCGTACTCAAATGCACGGCCCCGTGGTAAATTGTACAAGGCCCTTCACGTCGTTGGCCACTTCGACAAGCCCAACCGCTAATGTAAGCTTCCCTGCTCACCTCTTATTATCCTACTTTTGTGGCTCCTTCGGATGCATTAGCCCCGGTACCACACCTTTCCATACCTATTTATTTAACTGAAACTACATATCAACTATTGTTTGTTGATACATTCATATTGGTTTCCTGTGTCGTGCGTCTGTGATTGAAGTCTGAATTAGTTACAGGTACATGAAGACAAATTAGCTAACATAGTAAACTATCTGATATATGAACGCAGCCGTGTCGTTTAACTGAAGGAGAGTTCTGATGGATCTTTCTACCGTCTTATTGCAAGTTTCCTTTGGAGATTCTGACAGTTACATATAAAGGCAAGGATCATCTTCTTTTAACTACAACCGTGATCTCATGTGTGGAACGTGAGATGCATTTTAGTATTTACTTTCTCAATCCAAACATCGATTACATGGAACAATACATGTGAAAATTTGTAGAATCTCATTTGTTTACAAAAGGGCAAAAAGTTAGATTTGACAATCCCTTATATGTTGTGCAGGAAGATGTGACAGACCTACAAAAGTGGGTGAAGACTGGCTGTCATCCGGCTGACTGCAAGAGCTACTAGACTGACAGCAGTTCTAGGAGGCTCCTGCTAATCTTCCGATTACTTGAATGTTAACCTAAAACTGGTTGCCCATACTTTTACTCTCTCTCTCTCTCTCTCTCTCTCTCTCTCTCTCTCTCTGTGTGTGTGTGTGTGTGTGTGTGTGTGTTTTTGTGTGTCACATACCAAGGTAAGATATATTATAGGAATGAATCCAGTTGTAACCGATTTAATCAAATAAATGAAATAAAACTTTCTGATTCACCCGCAGAGAAAGCTAAAAAACATTCCAGAAGCTACATAAGTCATTAGTGTAAATGATTTAATCAAATTAATGAAATAAAACTTTGATGTGTGTCTAACACAACTAATCCATTCTTGTGCCATTTCGAACACAATCCACTTGGCATATTCAGCCTTTCATCTCTTGTACTCTTGTCTCCATCCCGATGTCTAGGAGGCCATCCGAGCAGGCGTTCTAGAACGTTGATAGAGAGCTTGTCAAAGGAAAAGGAGTCGTTGTAGATGTTGTGGAGCACGTTGGAGCAACAATGCTCGTCAACCTAGTCTTTGAGAACTACATGGTGCTTGCCAACTGTGGCTTCTCTAAGGCCGTCGTGCGTCCAAGAGGTAAATCTTTCAGATCGTGCTCCTCATACTTGGTAGTATTTTGGTCTAAATCTATAAATTCCCCATGCATGTTTAGTCTCCAAGCAGGTTTTAGATTAGTTAAGAGAGGATATAAAGAGTATCTATATTCATCGATCTATGTCTATTGAGACAAGAAACACTTTAGCAGTACTGATTATGGACTATTCATTTCAAAGGCACATGATTAACAACTTGTTTGCAAAAGGCATCTTAGTTTAATGGTTAAGGCTTTTGAGTAGTACCCTAGTGACCCGGGTTCGATTTCTAGTGGAAGCGAATTTATGTGGCCTGGGGCAAAAAAAAACTCGTCTGACTTTGCACCAAAGCACCATGCTCACATAAGGTTGGAGGAAAGGAGGCTTAGGGATTTCTCTTGATCTACCTGAGAGATGTTCTCCTTAATGCACTGCCCCGAGGCTGTCATATCCCCGCAGGTCAATTTTTTAATTATCTACTTGTTTTAGTGATACTTTATGTTGAAAGGGTTTAGAGATTCTTCTGGTTGTTGTCCAGTACGTTGCTTTTAAAGAACTACATACGAATGTTAGTAGAAAGATACGCAAACAAAGCAATGTATGGACGACCCAACATTACTGATAGGGGCATCTATTAAGCCTATGTATTAACAATCTGCGTTCAGACCCAAGCCTGAAAATAGAAGGTTATCGGATTAAATCTTTAGATCCTCCCACCATGGAGCACTATTCTACTTTTTTCATAGACTATTCATCACCTCGTGCACTCATCCTTACTATTCGTTAGTATTCGTGGAATAATCGCAACCACCAGTACCGAGCCTTATCATCTTCCCCGCAAACTACATCTCTCCTCCTTTGTCGTGCACCGACCTCGCCATCTGCCCATGCCCACCACGTGCTCCTCTCTGCAGCGGGACAGCCCGCGCCGCCGTCCTTCGTAGCGGGTTGAACCTTCGCCGTCCTTCGTAGCGGGTTTCCTCATTCGAACCTTCTAGAATCCTCACCTTTGCTGACCGCCGCCCAAGGCGTGTGAGGAGTGGAGAATGTCAGATTTCGAGATCGGCAGTACTCATGAAGGTCTCAAGAATGTCAATGCAATCTGTTATGACGAGAAGCATCACATAATATACACTGGGAACATCATATATGGTCAAACTAGACGTAATGGGCCATATTTTTTATTTGCAAAATCACATGTAAGCTCACTCAGCTCATGATGGCTGAAAATGATTTCATATGTAGAACAATCAATCCTGGTTATGATACCAAGCAGATTTATTCACGTGTGGAAAAATTAAACTAGTGCCATATATCTAGGTTCACAAATGTTTTGTCACTCTACTCTGGAAGTTATTTTATTTATCTGGCCGTCAAAATGAACATTTTTGTGTGGTTTTGCTATTCGGTGTGTGAAATGAAAGTTTGTTAATCAGGCATTAGTGTGATGACGGAGCCGGCGGCTAACGCTTGATGGTAAATAAAATAATGGCGACCGAACACGCATTATTCCCTTTGGGGTTCGAGCCCAATCCAGCAAAAATGGGGACTTGCCTCGTTTCCGAATGAATCGAGCACGCCTCCCCTGGATCGGACCGGACATCATGTCCATCTCGAAGATGTCTGCTGGACCGCACGATCACCAACAGCTCCGGTTCGAATTTGTCCTATGAAGGACCGCACGTGTCCATTTTGAAGCGTATATGAACCCACTGCCTTCTCTCCCAGGACGGGTCTCGCCGAACCCCTAAAAATCCGGTCCATTTCCCCAGCGCCACGCCCGAAATGCACCTGTCAAGCCGAGAGCAGCCCTCCTGAGCGACCACGGCTTCGGAAATGGAGAGCAACCCGCATCACGGCAAGGAATGCTCCATCGAGGTCGAGGGGACGGCTGCCTCCGGCGATGCCCGCGTCTCTTGGTCACTGCGGAACTGGGAGCTAACGGCCGGCGGCGGCAGCACCATAACCAAGCTTATGCGCCGCGAGATCGGCGGGTTGAACGGCCGGCGGCCGCCCCGCCCGACGTGGCCTTCTGCGTCGAGAAGTTCCGGCACTTCAAGCTACAGGTGAGTGACCTGTAGCAACGGTAACATGGCCTTGCATGTCCCGTACTCCCGTTAATTAGCTGTTGTCGCCGCTCTACCTAGATCTAGCCATGCTCTAGCTTGCTGCTTAACCACACATGTATATATCTCTCTACTTCTTGCCATTTCATCTGCGGCTTGGCTCTGTAAAGGGGCTCGTCGCTGTGGCCTTAATAGGCTCTAGCTTAGGGGGTGTTCGTTTCCTCTAGGGACTAAAGTTTAGCTCCTAAAATTTGGGTAAACTTTAGCACCTCTTGGAGGGCTAAAGTTTTACCTTCTTTTAGCCATTCTTTCTCTCTAGAGCTAAAGATTAGTCCAAACTTTAGCCCCCTCGTTCGTTTCCTAGAGCTAAGTTTAGTCTAAAGTTTAGTTTTAGCCTTTTAGCCTATGGAAACGAACACCCCCTTAGCATCACGAATGCAGCGCGGTGGATGATAAGCACAATTACAAAGATCATTCCTGCAAATGATTTCATATTTGTGATTGATTGGAGTGGATTCTGTGTTGCATTTCATCAGGCTGCAAATGGTTCCATTTCCCTATATATACGGTATGTAATATTCATTGGCTAAGAACATTTTCTGACAAATGTATTTCTAACTGGTCCAAGCACAGGACAACTGACATACTAAATATTACAATTGTCTATAGAGAAGGATGGGGGTATATGGTACTTCAACAAATCGTCTGATGTGAAGATGGAGAATTTAATTTACAATAAAATCAATGATTCCATCATCACTGTTTCCACATCCACATTTAGGACTGGCTACAAGATGAGAGCAATTCCACTAGAGTAAGGAATAGATCATTTATGTTCGTGTTGTATTCTCATTATTATTATTATTATTATTATTATTATTATTATTATTATTATTATTATTGTTGTTGTTGTTGTTGTTGTTGTTGCAAAGGAGTCGTCTATAAGTACAGAATACACTATGTTATGTATGAACAACATAGCAACCATTATGTAGCCTTGCAGTAGAACAAGTATCCTTAGTTTAATTTATATTATTTGGACTAGCTAATGTATGATTTTATGTCTTTCAACTGTTTGTTGTTCATGTAGAAGAATTAGAAGACGTGATAATTGGGAGAGTGGGACACCAGTATTTGAATCACGGACAAATTACCCTCCAATCTTCGATAGTTGCAATAGTTTAGCAGTAATTTCATTGTACCAAGATGGAAAGTAAGTTACAAAGCTATGTTATTTTTGTTATTGCAACAGAGCTGAGATTAACATGAGTTTTTCAGTTTCTTCAGATTGGTGAACAATATCTATGAGACAAATAACTATGAGCTTGTCCATTCATTTCCGGGTGAAATCCATTCTCTCACAACAAAGTTTGTTTAATACTCAATCCCACCATTGATGTTCTAATCATTTGAAAATACTCATATGATATTATTGTATCAATTATAAACTCTTGCACACTACTCGGCACGCCTGGGATAATGATAGTTGCATATAAGACTCTCCGCAACTATCTCCCAATAAAAGTATTTTCCACTGAGAACTGGATGGTGCTGGAAGAACTTAGTGTTACCCCAAGCCTCCACAGGAAGCACTGCAATTCATTGGGTTATGTTGATTCGCAAAGCAAACGACCAAAACATGCACATTATTGATGTATGTTAGAACGTATATTCTTTCCTTCTGAAGATACAATTTCGCCTTTGTACTCATTTCTTTGTTACTAAACTGGTACTTTGGCCAGCTCTGGAATTACAGCAACGTGACTACCATTGAAAATACTGAGCACACGAAACTCTCATTAACCTCTGATCTAATGGGAAATGATCTGCTACTGAAGTTCAAGAATGATTTAGTTGTCAGTTGCAATTCTCGTGGAGCACAAGTGCCATTACTTGAAGGGGCTCGTAATGAAGAAAAGTATCTCCACATGAATGTCACTAGGGACAAGAAATTTGCAATACTGCATTCATGGAAGCCTATCAAGAATCCAGGACAGGGAATTTACAACAGAAAAGGTAAGCTTAAACCTTTGCCCAGGTGTCATATAAATGGTTATTCCTGAATCAGTTATGAAATTTGATCTTGGATTTTTGTGTGAACTCTTCAGATTCCTACGGTGGACGAATCAACATATGCAGCACTTTCAATGGAAAGTCCATGGTGGAGATCAACCCTTGTGATAATCTTGACCTCATAGAAGCTACACACAGTGACAATGACAATGACAATATCAGGATGGAGGAGGCACAACGCAGTGCTCAGGAAGCTCTCAAGCTGGTCACCGCACTATTTTATGATGAGGAGCAGCATAGAATATATACCGGGAACACAGACGGTTATACTCATGTGTTGTCAACCTAAAACTGATTGCCATATGTTCTTTTATTTGCATCTGCATATTGTAAACTCACTCATATCATGGTGTGTTTGTCATGCCTGGAGATGATTTATTTTACAATCGTACCCGTTTACGATATCATCGTACCCGCTTAGGTCGAGAATATTATCTGGCATTATGTTCTGAAGTTATTTTTGAGGGAATATATACGCGGGAAGCAATTGTGATTTAGATCAGTCAATTGGCATTTTAATGTTTTGTGCTATTCGCAGTGTGAAAATAATAGCTCGAGGGCATAGATGAATGAGTTCATTTGTGTGCGTTAGGCAGCTTGAAAACTACATCGAGCAAGAGCAAGTCATATATGTCAACCCTTATTTAATCTGATTATGCAAGCCAGAATTAGTCGCATCAAGCAGTTACAAACAAAACAAACAAACAGGCCTAAAGCCCTGGATGTCATCATCAAGCTCTCAGCTCCACTCCAGCCGCTGCCCGATGGAATGCCTGAAACCCACGCTAGGTAATATTTGTATATGGTTCTGGAGAATGCGCGACCACCAGAAGGCGCTATGGATGAGCTGGACGCCATGGAAACTTCCAGTGACCAGTCGCAGCAGTTTGATTGGGACAGCGCCGTCTACTGATCGTCCTCATCGACCGACTGGGAACCCTTGGAGCAAGAGACGGCAAGGGAATGAATCTGATCTTCCATGGTAACAAGCATGAGTGCTGGACGTGCAGATGAAGACCGTGTCCGCGCGCGGCCGGGGCTTGGCTTCCTGCCCCTCGTTTGACGATCCGACCACCGTGGAAATGGACCATATTCCTTCCTCGAGACTCGATCCCGGCCCAGCCAACATTCTCTGTCGCTCTCAACCCAAAAACGAAATTCCCTTTTCTGTCGAGCATGCCCAAAATGAACCACTGCGCTCGATCCGACCATACATCGTGTCCGATTTCATCTCAACCGCAGGATCGCTGACCTAGCTCTCTTCCCCGAAACCCTAACCACCCAGTTTCAAACCTATATGAACCCACCCCCGCCCACCAACCCGATCCCAAGACAAATCCCCGGCCCATAAACCCTAACCATCCATCCCTCCTCCACAACCGCCACACCAAATCCACCTCTCTGCAGCCTAGAGCAATGCTCGTGAGGAAGGAAATGGAGAACGGGCATCAAGGCAATGAAGTCCCCGTCGCATTCCAGGAGCCTGTCACCGGCGACGGCTCGACGACGCCGGTGGCTCCAGGTTGCCGCGGCGCCCGCAGATGATGGTCTGCGGCGGCAGCACCATAAGCAAGCTGATATGCCGCGAGATCGGCGGGCTGAACGGCCAGCGGCCGGCCCGTCCTGACGTCACCTTCTGCGCCGAAAAGTTCCGGCATTTCAAGCTGACGGTGAGCGATTTATTTACTTAGCTAGCGACGCGGCCATGGCCTGCATCTCCCGGCCCATAGGAACGTCGATGCCCCTTATCATAGAAGCCTGTATGTAGCCATGTTCTAGCTTGCTGTCGAAGCACGTATTAGCGGGTGCCACTGTGAATGGAGTCCGAAAGCCTAGAAATAAGTATATGTATAATAAAATATCGTCATATGAGGTGGACCGTAGGGGATGCATGATACTTTTATTTTCTCATCATATACTTTTGTTTTCTCATCATGTACGCCGTAGTAGTAGTATATATAAGTATATATAGTGTACTAGGAGTTACTAGAGTCCATAAATCATGAGGTGGACCGTAGTATCTATCGATTTAAGATTTTAGGCTTCAGCAGAGTAGAACAGAGGAGACCTTACCTTATATCCGGTTTTAAATCGTAACTATTGCTCTTCCAACGATGACATAAAATTTAACTCATATATAGGCCATTTTCTGTGGTGGAAATACAAAGCTTGTATAATACCAATATCCCCAAAGCATATTCTTGAAATAATGGAACACACACACACGCGCGCGCGCACACACACACGGCAGTAACCTCCCGATCAAAACTTCAAAAGGGCTAGCTGTTTACATAGTATTGTTCACTTCTATTCTGATTGCTTTTTATAGGTGCTGCTGATTGCTTTTGTTTATGTTGTACCTCTTCTGCACGCAGGAGAAATTTCGTATTCCTGCTGATTACAGGGTTATTTCGCCATGGAGGGCAGGAGCAATTCACAAGATCGTTCCGGCAAATGATTTCATTTTTTTGCTTGAATGGTTTGGATATTGTGTTGCGTTTCATCGTGCTTCAAGCAATCCAATTGTCCCATACGGTATGTTTATTCAGTGTAAAAAACATTTCTGATGTGTATACCACACTGCCTCTCACAGATACTTATTATGGGACTTACATATATTTTATATGAATGTTGACAGAAAAGCATGGAGGTATATGGTACTTCGACAACAGTGAAAAAATGGTGGATTTGTTTTACAATAAAATCAATGACTCAATCATGACTGTCTGTTCTTCTATTTGGATGACGAGGAGCGGGTACATAATGAGAGCAATTCAATTAGAGTAAGAAACTGATCATCTGTTTTTGTTGTATTGTGTTTGCAAAGCAGTTGTTGTAAGATTACATACTATGATATGCTATATGAACTTTGTTTTTTTAGGGAATATATTAAATGTATATGCTATGTTGTATTGAATGCATGGCATTGTGTAAGCATCAGTTTTTAGCCTAGCAATAGACCTGTCTCTTTAGTTTCCAGTATTATTATTTCGGCTAATAATTCCATGCCTTTCAATTGTTCCTGTGCAGAAACATTAGAGGACAAGATGAATGGGGCAGCGGAACACCAGTATGTGGGTTATGGACAGATAACTTACCAATCTTTGATGGTTTCAACAATTTATTAGCAATAATTTCTTTGCAGTTAGATGAGCAGCAGTAAGGGACACAACTAGAACCCTTTTTTATAGCAACAAAATCTTATCTTCATGCTAATATATCAATTTTTGCAGCTTCGTGAACAATATCTATGAGACGAATAACTATCAACTTGTCCATTCCATCCCTGGTGAAATCCATTCTATTACAACAAGGTTTGTTTGATACTTGATCACAACATTATATTGATTTTCTGATCACCTGAAGGTCTCATATGATAGTAGTGTATTAATTATAAACTCTCCCACACTGTTTGACAGGCCTGGGATAATGATTGTTGCATATAAAATTTCCAGCAACACTCTCCCAATAGAAGTATTTTCAACTGAAAGCTGGATGGTGCTACAAAAATTCAGTCATCCTATGCCTCCGCACGATAGACTAAAATTTGTTGACTTATGCACTGAGAATATCCTTCTGAAAAAGAAGAACCAAAACATGCAAATTATTGATGTATGTTGGAATACTATTTTTCTGCTATCGTTAGTTCACTTTTTATGCATTTTTTTAGTACTAACGGATGGTGGTTTGGCCAGCTCTGGAATTATGGCAACATGACTTTCATTGAAAATTCTAAGCACGAGACTCGATGTCCCTCAATAATCTTAGATTTAATTGCAAATAATCTGTTACTGAGGCTCGAGAGTGGTATGATTGTAAGTTGCAATTCTCAAGGAATGCAAGTGCCACTATTAGACGATGGTCACAATGGCACAAACTATCATACTTTCCACATGGATGTCACTATGGACAAGAATTTTGCTATACTATATTCAAGGAAGTTTATAGACAATCCACGAAGGGAGCTTTACAGGAGACTGGGTAAGTCTAAACCATTTCCTACGAATAGCTATACATTTCTTCAGTTATGAAATGTGATATTTGACTTGTGTATTCTTCAGTTTCCTACAATGGAGCAATCAACATATGCAGCACCGTCACTGGAAAGTCGATCGTGGAGCTCAACCCTTGCGATAATATTGTCCTCACAGATAGTGACAATAGCAGGACCAACGAGGCATAAAGCAGCGCTCATCACAAAGATCTCAGGCTTGTCACCGCGATATTTTATGATGAAGAGCACCATAGAATAATTACGGGGAACGGCACTGGTTTTATTCATGTGTGGTCAACTTAAAACCTATTGACAATGTTTTCTCATTTGCATGCACATCTAATGTAAAGTCATTCAGCCAATAGCGTCTGTCCACCTGGAAAAGGTGTCGTGAACAATTGGTACTATTTAGGATATCACCGTACCCTCTTAGGTTGATCATGCTTTTGCAGTGCATTGTACTTTGGAAGTTACTTCTTGAGGGAATATATACATACTCTGCAAATTATTGTGTTTCATTTAAGTTTGTTAATTAATTGGAGATTTTAATTTATTGTTTCATTTGGAATTTGGAAAAAAATCAATGTTATGATACATGTATATCAATTATCGTATGCCTCCTCAAAACTACAAAAGTCATGTGTTGTCTTTAATTCTGATGACGAAGCAATGCAAAAGCGTGTTGATGGTTAGCTGTGAATTAACACATCAACCAACGTCAAGAAATAAAACCATGCATAAGTATGTGAACTATAATCATTGATTCCATAGTATATTAACTATAATTAATAGTCAAACTAAGCATATACCCTGTACTTGCAATAACCACACTTTTTTTGCTACATGCATATCTAGACATTTTTGTGTCTCTATATAGTTGTGTGCATGCATGTGCCTACAGTCAAGAAATGAAAACATACCTAAATTGGGAAAGAGGGCCCAAGGAATCCATGAGCATGAGCCAGGCTTGCATCGTGGAAGAGCGGTCCTGATCATTTATAGATACATGCTTTTACTGATGTGGTATTTTCTAGACATCCACATCCAAAACAATGGCACCATGGTATTCAAGCTTTTACGGCCCTACCAGAATGCAATGTGTTTGTCTGCTCGTCAAGAGAGAGTTGCCCAGAGTCGAGAGGACGGGCAACGAGACTGTCATGAAATTGTGTGTGTGTAAGAGAGAGAAAGTGTGTGTGTAAGAGAGAGAAAGAGTGTGTGTGTGTGTGAGAGAGAGAGAGAGAGAGAGAGAGACCCACGACATTTTGATCATCTGAGGTTGCACTCTTTTCATCGGCACCTCTTTTCGTATATGGCCTACTAGTTGTTGGTTGTGTGTACGTGTCTATGTACAGTAATATGCAACTGGAGTTAGAAGCCTTAGCAGGTTTTCAATGCTTTGGATGAAAACGGTTCAAAGCATATCAGAAGCATTACATTATATGGGATGTTGCTCACTTGCTCCATGACGAGAATCAACCATATACTACGTAGTTGATATTGATGGGACTCCAAGATTGCATGTCGAGTTGGTTCCTTTTGGTATGGGTAGTCTTGATGGTCTGTGTAAATATAAGAAGATATAGATTATAAACGTAAAGAGCCATTTTACTAAAAGAAAGAAGAATTGGACTGTATTGGTCTTGTTTTTTGGCGCTTTCTGCTTACGGGTGGATGGTATTATAACTCAGTTAAGTGGGATGCATATGGACCTTTACCTCTTTGGTGGATCCGCTGCACTCATACTTTTGTTTGGGCATGGCTTTCTTGCTGGTGGCTGGTTGGGTTATTGCTCGATATGAGTCCGTTACTGGCACCTCTGTTTCATAGGTAAACGTCTTGCCAATGCTGACAATTAAATGTTATGCCAGGTTGTGAGTCCATGGTTTATGACCTTTCCTTTATTTATGATTCCTCCCCTCCAAGGGCGTTGGCCGGTGGTAAGCATTTTTTTTAGATAATGGGAAAAATCTGGTTTTTTGCATATTTTATGCATACAACCAATCCGTCTTAGACCAATCTCAATGGACTCTTTCATTTCGTAGCTTCCAAGAGTGGCACGTCATCTTTGAGTTATTGTTTTCTGAAATAAAATTGCATCTCAATGCTCTCTTTCATGACACATTTTCATAAGTTTGGTAGAACATTAAAATATTACTAAGTAGTGCTTAGTTATTGGTTGAGGGTGTTAAGGATAAAAGGAAAGACTCTCAATCTAATTTCATTTGACTTTCATTGTGTTGGAAAGGTGCTCATATCCTTTCATGAGGATGAACGACATCTCTCGTCTTTCATAACAAATATCTTATCATGTTATCATATTTATTTACGGATGTGGCATATAATTAATTGTAACTGATAGGCTCATCGAGAATGACCTTATTACAAAGTTCAAGTTAACCAAACGGGATAAAGAAAGCAGCTAGACCGCTAACAAAGTCTACCACCATAAGCACCCATTTGTGGCGAAGATGCTCATTGCCGCTATAATGACAAACCTTGGCATCCTTCTGCATTAATCTCCAAAAGTGCAGTCAATAGATAGCCCTCAATACCGCCAACATCAATGAAATCATTGTCTTTTTTGTTAAATACAATAAGGCAAAGTCATATCAACCAAAATATGGCTACCACTCCTACAAAGATTATTCTTTTCTTGACAACTCCCCATTTGATGAAACACATTTAGATAGCAGAAACAAATAGGCCATGGAACAAATCATCTATGTAACGGAATACAAAAATTTTATCAGTGAAACAAAATGTTTATAGGTAAAACAAAACAAATATGGAACAGACTATTTATAGTCATGGAACAAACTAATAACATGGGTCTCGGCCAGAATGCCGCATGCAACGCAATCCAGTCTTCGGCATGCAAAAATCAGTCATCCGTGTGTGAGAGAGCTGCCTCCCGCTTGGATTTATTTTTTCTATACGACGATAGTTCCATGGGAGGTAATTGAAAGTTCAATGTTTAGGATACATGCAATAGTTCATATAGGGTGTGTTTGATAACCCGCATCGCATCCTAGCTAGACCCAGTTGATACAGTCATCTCGTGTTTGGTTATCTGACCAAGGCCTGTGGCCAGGCCCGACGTATGCAAGATTCGATCTTGAGCCAGGCCCGATAGAAACGTAGAATTTGAGCTTCGCTGTCGAGCCAAGCTGGGGCGAATCGATGCGAGGCCCACGTGCGTCCTTTCAGACACCGATTTTCTTCCTCATGTGCGCCTACCCCGTTGCAACCACGGCGACAACCGGTGCTCGGCGGTCGGCCGGCCTTTCGTCTTGCCTTCGTCTTCTCCCCTATTTCCGTCGGAAGATCTCCGTTCTTCACTCGATTAACTTTCTTCCGTATTCCATTATTTCGTACTTGTGGCTGCCATCTCCGCCGGCTGTAGCAGGCCACAGGCCGTGGACACTGCTGAGTTCTTCCGTTCAGCATTAGAAAACGAAGATCCCCTTCCTTCTCCATCCATCGAGGATTGGAGTACGGAGAGGTCTTCCGTTGAGAGCTCCTCCGTCGGCTGCTATTATTAGAGCTCTATTTTAGAGTCAATTTTTGACGAGGACAAATTTTTTTCTTATCTTTTTGGTTGCCTCTCAATGGAGAAAAAGTTATGCATTTCTTCTTATATATTAATAAAATAGAAAGTCCTTCAATTTTCGTTGAGGATTGGAATACGGCTCGCTGGATTCAATCCTTTTGGATTAATATGTTCTGAATTGTTTGCTCGCAAAAAAAAAGTTCTGAATTGTTTGCGCTTGAGATTCTAACGAATTCTTTTTGTGCTGCTCCGGCCGACCATCCTGCCGATGTCGTGCAGCATTCAGTCTTTTCTTCACTTTGGATTAATCTTATTATCAATTGATCCAGAGGCCATGAACCCTCAACTAAATAGATCTCGTTTTCCCCTAATTAAACAAATATTGTTTTCCTCATTTCGTTTTTGTTAGCCACGAACTGCTGATCGAGCTTGATTCATATGCTCCATTCATGAGCCTCCATTAGTAACTTCGTTCGGTTTTTCTTTTAATTTCAGACACTATTTCTTGGTCAGATTTCACTAGAACTTAAGCTGGAGGTAACCTCACCAGCCTAGAGCAAAGGTAGCTCAACCACATGAGCTACAGCCAACCAAAGAAAAGCACAGATCACCCTGTCTACCCTGCCGCAGGCAACCAATCACCGAAGCTGGCTCGTGGGAGAATTTTTATTTTAAAATAATCATTATTAATCTAAAATTTTAAAAACAAACCGACTCAAACTAAATTTTTAAGATCTAGACGTTTTTGTCATGCCATATTGTATGGCGTGATTCTGAAAAATCACGCCATATGAAATGGCGTGATTGTGTCCACGTCAGCGTCGACCGCCACGTCGAACGGGACGTAGATCGAGGTTGATCCGAATCACGCCAATCTGTATGGCGTGATTGGGCTATCAATCACGTCAAACCATCCGGCGTGGTAGGGACTTAGGTAATTTTCACACGACGCGAACGGAACCGAAGTATAACCGAATCACGCCATATTACTTGGCGTGATTGAGAAGTGAATCACACCAAGTCATATGGCGTGATTCACTCTCCTCTCATTCGAATATCCCTTTCAAGTGATCTCAGGTGACATCATCAGTTGCATTTTTTAAAAAGCTATAGACACTGCATACGATCTCCGATTTGTATTTCGTTTTCACCATTGTGTTCTATGCGACGAGACGAACAAAACTAGATCTCACTTGCATGCGTTTCGAATATTTTTTTCGGACCCTAAATTACTAGTACATATATTTTTAAATTTAAGTTATAATTATTTTTTTTCAAAACATATGCAAGTGAGATCTAGTTTTTTTCGTCTCGTCACGTAGAACACAATAGTGAAAACGGAATTCAAATCGGACATCATATGTAGTGTCTACAACTTTTTTAAAAAAATGTGACTTCATGATGCAACTGAAAGTGACACTTAAGAGAGAAGAGTGAATCACGCCATATGACTTGGCGTGATTCCTTCTCAATCACGCCAAGTAATATGGCGTGATTCAGATTGTACTCGGTTCCGTTCGCGTCGTATGAAAATTACTTAAGTCCCTATCACGCCAGATGGTATGGCGTGATTGATAGCCCAATCACGCCATACAGATTGACGTGATTCGAGTCAACCTCGACCTACAACCCGTTCCGACGTGGCGGTCGACGCTGACGTGGACACAATCACGCCATTTCATATGGTGTGATTTTTTCGAGAATCACGCCATACAATATGGCGTGACAAAAACGTCTAGATCTTAAAAATTTAGTTTGAGGTGGTTTGTTTTTAAAATTTTAGATTAATAATGATTATTTTAAAATAAAAATTCCTCGTGGGAGCCAACTTCAGCCAGGCTCAACTCCACCCACCCTACCAAACACGGTGCGGATGGAGAAGCTACGGCCGGCACCCTACCATATACTACCTCCGTCCGTAAATATAAGTATTTGTTGACTTTTAGAGATTATGTTTGACCATTCGTTTTATTCAAAAAAGTTGTTAAAATTTTATTTATTTTGTTACAATATACCTTATTCTTATGTATGTTTTAAGTACGTCTTCTTTAGTTTTGTATTTGCATAAATATTTTGAATAAGACAAATGATCAAACGAGAAATTAAAAAGTCAACAAATCCTTATATTATAGGACGGAGGGAGTATCAATCATTGGTTGTGGTGGGTGGGAGAGAGAAATTAATTGTTTTTTTTTAAATTTTAAACGTATTTTTCTTCTTATAAGTTTGTTTTTAAATCCATTTGAACCAATGTTATTTAAAATTAATTCTATGAAATAAGATCGTATGGTATTTTAAAAAAAAGATAAAATCCTACTTATTTCCAACATTTTGAATGTATTATGACAACATTGATTTATATTTTGTTAATATTTTAAATATTCTATGTTGACTACCTTTTAAAATTTCGAAACAAACTTCAACTTTTTATATACAAAATTAATTTTTCATCAATATTTTGAATGTACTTATCAACATTTATTTATATTGTATAAATATTTTCAAAAAAAATTGTTACACAGAAAATATAATGGCACCCCGAAATGCTGCCAAGATTGGACCACCGCGGCGCGTCTAATGACTCCCATCGAAAGTCCTTGTATAGTCGCTGACTCGCTGTATAGGAGGTCGCCAGTGGGATGATTCCGACCAGCTGAATACCAGCATTATCCCATTGTATACGGACATCTAGGCATCTGTGCAAAAAAAACATAACATCCAGATCCAATAGTACTATCCAGATCCAAAAACCCAAAAAAAAAGAAGAATTGTGATTGTATAGAACTATCCAGATCCAATAGTACAGAAAAATTCCTGACCTCCAATACATTTGTATTGTATTGTCTGGTGGTCTAAATGCGACCTATAGAACAATTTTAGGAATTCCCGCCTCTTCCATTACCAGAACAAAGTGCAAAACATTACAGATTATCGCAAAACAAAGTTACACAGTAGCTCCCAATCTAACTGAATATGGACTTTCTAAATGACAGATTTTCATTTGTAATGTCACTGGCTATCAAATAAGTTGTTCCCCCGAGAAAACACATAAGACATACAGAAATTCCTAGAAAGACAACTGCTGATGTGACCCAGATTTGTGAAGCAAGTAACACATTATGGTTTAAATGGTGCAAATACCACCACGGAATTGTGTCCTCCAAATCCAAAAGAATTAGAGATACCTGTAGAAATAAGAGGTCAGAAAGAAGGGGCAGGGAAAAGCAGAGTACAATCGTGTAATAAACAGATGATGACACCCACCAACGTTCACTTCATGCTGCTTTTTTACATTAGGGACTGTGTCAAATTCGACCGCTTCCTCTGGGTTCTGCAATTGACAGATAATATAGTTTTATCAACAATGAACCTCAGAGTTCAGTTTTTCTATTGGCAATGTACCTCTCGGATTCTAGAAGTTTTCTAACTGATTTACTGCAAATACTTACAAATTGGTTAATGCTCGGGTGCACCCATCCAGTATTTATTGCTTTAACAGTGGCAATGGCTTCCAAACCACCTGCTGCGCCTAGGCAATGTCCAATCATGGACTGCAAATGAAACAATCATATTATAATGAGCATATACATAAATTTGTTATGTAAAATAGTTTAGATGAAGTACCTTGGTTGCATTTATTTTAATGCCAGATGGGTCCTTAAAGACTTGTTTGATAGCATTCACCTCTGCCAGGTCACCAGCAAGGGTTGACGTGGCATGAGCATTGATGTAATTAACCTGCAAAGATTTTATGATTGTGTCATTCATTTAGAACAACGAAAAATGCAATCTGAGCGACAAACTAGCTTCTATAACATGGTCCAATAACATCAAAAGCAATCTCAGAAATTAAAAGAGTAAAATGTGAAAAGATGTCAGAAATTATCATTAACAATGCTCTGCTAGTCGCCAGATTTGGTGGTTCATGGATCTGTTATTCATCATAACAGTTGTGGCGAAAGTTAGGGCCTGTTTGATCTACTACCAGAACACACCATGCCGCAAGTCTGGCGATGCCAGAAGTATGGCAGAGGAATTGTTCGCCATAGTCTTGGCAAGGTTTGGCATAAACTTTGTACAGGGATCTATGGTAGCAGTTTGGCTCACCGCCGTAATTATAGTGAGATGAGTTTTGGCACGGTTCAGCAGCGTACCAAACGCACCCTTAATTGCATTAAAAAGGTGAAAATCAAAATTAAAAGAGTTAGCCAAATCACACAAGTATTATTGAAGGATCACAAAAGACTAGAACAACAAAACACGCAAATGTTATGTATAACGGGACAAATGAACAAGAATGTTTTGTACTAGTTAATTGCATTAAATGTGACAATCAAGATTAAAGAAAAAATAGGTAAATCTGCCATTGAAGGATCACGAAAAATTGGCACAATAAAACACAAATATTTATGCTTTAAATGAACATGATTCTTCTGTATAACTTAAATATTTGCATTACCTCCTCTGGTGCCACACCAGCATCTTCAAGACTTTGCTTAATGCACGATGAGACACCAAGACCATCAGATCTTGGATCTGTCATGTGATAAGCATCACAGTTCACAGCACCTCCTAAATACTCCGCAATTATTGGAGCATCACGTTTCATTGCATGCTCTAGACTCTCCATGACCTTTTCCAATTTGACAGAACTAGGAATTAGAATATCTATGATCATAATTCACAATGCCATGAAAAGAATGAGAGCACTCATCACTAGTTTATAATGGCAGAAAAATTGCAGCATCAATACAGCTATAATTAAGCCTGGGCATATTGAAATCCAGTTAAAACTATTATAACATATCGCTGATAAAGAATAAAAACCAGTATACTATCTACAAGCTGCAAAAAAGAAGTACTGAAATAGTGTTAGTCAATCTTACCAGTACTCCAGCTCCTTCACCCATGACAAAGCCATCACGATCTTTGTCCCAAGGCCTGGATGCAGTTTTGGGGTCATCGTTCCTCTGTGACAGTGCTCTACATGCAACAAACCCACCAACACCAATTGGAATGATTGCGGCTTCAGTGCCACCAGCAACCATTATATCAGCTTCGCCTCTGCGAATATGATTCGCTGCAGCATAGAAACAGTAGTTCGAGGTAGCACAGGCAGTTGAGATAGAGTAGTTTGGACCCATGAAACCAATGTCCATTCCAAGCAGGGCAGATCCCATGTTTGTTATTGCATACGGGATGAAGAATGGAGTTATTTTTCTGTAGCCCTTCTCAATAAGATTCTGAACACCATCAGAAAACACTGTAAGGCCACCCATACCGGTACCTACAAGCACACCAGCCCGAGCCTTGTCAATCTGCAGGAACAAATTATACACCAATTAGCACTACATACCATTCTCCAAAGTATCAATGATTAACACAAACCTTACAGATACTGAAAAAATCATTTTACCAATATTATAATAACGAAAAGGTCCATCAGGAACATCAAATACGAAAACATACTTGTCCATTCAGATTTAAAGTCGCTGAGCAATCTTCTTTATAATAAATTACTCCATTACAACAGACATAAAACTGTCAACTAAATATACTTTGTAATATTTTTGTCATAGACTAGGATCTGTAAGACACAAGATGTTCTACTTATGGAGCTGGACTCCATGGAAAGTAATTGCACGAGAGATTTCCCACCCAATTCAATCAATTGTTTCACTCGAATCAATGGAACTCCTTCAGTAGATATGTCACTAAACAAACCAACCAGCTTCTAATTTCACTACCGTTCAATCCCTATAATCCCAACAGGATGGAGTTGAACTACAAGAACCGATGCTAGCGTTCAGTAGTTCCATGCTTCAACTCCAAAATTAGAAGGCTTGTACTCTGTTTTGCACCAAAGATCAGAACAAGAACACCCGCTACCCACTCGAATTGATGGTCCAAAAATGCAATATTTTACTCTGTCACTACCCGATCTGCTTCCGTTCGTCTTCTACCAAAACCAAGCTGGATGTCAGCGTCACTATTTAACGACATCAGGACAGTGACTCTAACAATCATCAGAAATCACTCTCAACCACTAGAAAGGACAGGGAACCACTATCACACATCTAATCAGCCAAAGTTCCCCGATCTATCCAAAACGTGAAACCACGTGACAGTTTCCCTGACCGAAAGCTCCCAACTTTACTGGCCAATTGGCGGGCTAAAAGATCATTGACTTCTCCAGCAAAGGTGATGCATTACGAAAAATCCAAGCTCTGTCGACGGCGTTACCTTTTCCATGGGCTTGGAGCCCGGGGGAGCCCGGCAGACTCGAGCGCCTTCTTGCCGCTGACAAGGCAGTAGCGGAGGCAGTCGTCGAGGCGCCGGTCGTTCTTGCCGTCGATGTACCCTTCGGAGGAGAAGCCCCGGATCTGGCCGGCGAAGCGGGTGGGGAACTTGGAGGCGTCGAAGCGGTCGATGGAGCTGATGCCGCTCTCCCCGGAGAGCAGGCGGTCGTAGTAGGCGTCGACGTCGTTGCCGAAGACGGAGACGAGGCCCATGCCGGTGATCACCACCCGCTTCTTGGGATCCGTCTCCCGCCGCGGGGCCGCCGCCGCCGCCGTGGCAGAGGCGCGGACGGAGACGCGGCTCTGGATGCGCCCCCGCCGCGGCGTCGCCGCCGCCGGGGCCACGGCCGCGGAGGCGGTCGGGAGGAGGAGGCTCTGCATGGCGGCGGCGAGGGGGTGGAGGGCGGAGGGTGGTGGCGATGGAAACGAGGCGGGGAAGGGGAGAAGCGGGGTTCCAGCTCCAGCGGTGTGAGATGGAGAGGGCTGCGTCTATGTATGTATGCAGGTGGGGTCGTGGGCCCCGCAGGCGAATGGGTTTACATGGCCTTGGAAGCAACGGAGACGGGAATGGGTTCCCTCTTTCTCAACGGAACGGGACGGACTTTGCAAAGGGACTTTGTTATACTAGTACATTTCATTGTGATTAGTGTAGTACAAGAATCCATGGCTCCCTCTAGCACATTGTAGAGATTTGGCCCGCAAAGCGTAATAATGCTTATGTATAGTAAGAAACTTGGATCAAATAGTAGTAGGTACAGCTGCATGTAGCTCTAAAAATTTTCTCTGGGGAGGCCATAGTTCCGAGATGTGGGAATCCAACAACAACCCAGACCAAGCTGTCCTCAGACTCACATCTCGAGAGATAGAGCAAAACGGTGCGATGGCACGGCGCACGTGACCCGGTTCTTTGGTTTCTCCGCAATTGGGAACCTGGAACTCGTACTCGACACTCGTGCGGCGACGGTCCTTTTGCGTTTGTTGGGGATGGATGGTCCGGTGCCGACCTATCGGCGACGGCGGTGCGGCATTCAATTAGGCATGGGCGAAAGGCGTAACAAGCGTGAAATGGCGTTCTGCAGAGGAATTTCCAGAGAGAACTGCTCGAGGACAGAATCTGTATGCTCATTTGCTCTGCTTCCTTTGATCCTTTCCTCCTGGAGAAACCGAGGTCAACTGCGGGCGCGCCCATGCGTACATGTACAGCACGGGATCAGAGCATGTTCTGCTCGTCTTCTTCATGACCGACGTATAGCAATGCACGCCGCCGATGAGCATCAGATCCAGGAAATTATTCTTCCCCCAGATGTCGGCGACGTGAGGTACGCCTTGACGCCACCAAGATTTGCGCCCATTGAATGTTGCTGTGGACCGGAGAGCAAGTACGTGCCAGAAGTTGATTATTTACTGATGGGGATTCCGGGATCCGGATCAAGGCAAGCCAACTCCACCGTATCTATCAGATCGGCAGCGTGAGCGTCAATCGTCGCGCTTCCATGGTTGATGGTTCCATTGTTGCAGGCTTTTTTGGCGGACCCAAAACTGGACTGGACTGGTTGAGAGATGCCCCCGAGCCCTATACGCGTATCAGCCCAATACATGGGCCTGTTTCAGAAATAAAGGCCCATATGAAAATCCTTTTCGATCTTTTGACGAGTTATAAAAGCACTCACTCACTAATTTGCTTGCTGAAAAAAAGCTGAATTACGAGATCATGCATTCCATTATATATACTAGTACATGTGTATATAGACTTCATAGCCAATGTGGAACGAAAAAAGAGTACGCCCTCCAAGCTGTCACCGACGAAGCAGTGTGCCAATAGTGTCAGGTCCCCAAGCATTGCATTCGACCAACGAGGTAGACTCCACATAATAACTTGGTTTTGTGTAGGCAGCCTTGATCTTTCATGCATCCATAGCCACCGTCACACACAACAGTGCCAGGTCGTTGCACCTCTCGACCCGGCCCCTATGTAATCAAATGCCACTGGCCACTGTTCGTGCGCTGTATATTGACATACTCCAACTCCAGGTTCGGGGCTCCCGGTGGGCAGCTTAGGGCCCCTTTGGATTAAAGGATTTTTGGAGGAAAAGTATAGGATTCAGTTCCTATAGGAAAAAATCCTATCCATGTCTTTGAAACGGAGGAATTGAGTTAAGGAAAAGCGAAGCAAACTTTCCTACCATGCTGATTTTGTAGGAAAAATACAGGAAAGAAAACATTGGGTCAGAGCTCTTTTTTCTTTCCCACAGCGTAGTATCGAGGCAAAACAATGCTTTACTGCTGCTAAAGAAAAGCTTTGACACCACAACCTACCGGCACCGAACATTAATAGGTAACAGGAGTTAAACTAAGAACAATTATACATTCCTATTCCTGCGAGTCTCCTACGCCTCATCCAAAGGACCGTGTTGTGAATTTTCCTGTGTTTTTCAATTCTCTGTTTTCCACATGCAACCCTACATAATTCCTACGTTTTTCCTATTCCTGTGTTTTTACAATCCTACGTTCCAAAGGGGCCCTTAACATAAAGCGTGCATCACGTGAGTACTAGTTCAGATGTCGCTCGAGAGCAAATGTAGTGGGAGCGTGCGCCGCTGACAGCTCCTTCTTCTCGACAGCCCATGCATGAAAGCGTACGTGCTAGAGCTATAGAGAGGTCCTCAACCTGAACTCGCTGCCGCGCCGGATGGACCAAGAAAACAGGTCCGTGTTGGGGCCTAGCTTAGCTAAGACCCATGGAGGCAGAGAGAGGTACCGGTACAATGGAGCATTGACACAAAAAGGTCCCCACTTCAAGCTTAATTAGGGTGTGTTTAGTGGAGCTTATTATTATGTAGCTTAGGGTGTGTTCGTTTCCGGGGTTTAAACTTTATAGTTGCCACATAAAAAGAATCTTACTATTTAGAAGTACTTAAATAAAGTTTAATTATAAAATAAATTACAGGCTTCTAAACTAATTTACGAGACGAATCTAATGAGGTTAATTAAGTCGTGATTAGAAAACGATTACTCGTAGCATCACTTTAGCAAAATATAGATTAATTAAGCTCATTAGATTCATCGTGAAAATTAACATCAATCTGTCAAAGGGGTTTTGTCATTAAATTGATCGAAATATTTATAAATAGCAAGATTCTCTTTGATGTGATAATGCTTAAATTTTAGAGGCGAGAAACGAACAGGACCTTGCTTATGATTCGGCTTATCTATCAAAATTGCTTATGTAGCTTATCCAA
>JAUNZO010000111.1:0-52242 GCA_031894775.1 Chloris gayana | reverse complement strand
AGACCGTACATAAATGCAACGGCCGCTTGTCTGTGCATGAGTACACTGTAACCTATATATCCTTATACAAATACCAACAATAACAAATACTACTATGACATGTATAAAGTTCTATAAACTTTTGGGATTTTTTGAAAACGCGCGTACACATTGGTGGAGGTTTATACACACAGACAGAAAAATCTGCTCGAAATATCTTTTTCAATTGCCCGCTCAAACGGGACCAGCGTTATCGTCTACACGGAGAAGGGAATGCTATCGCCGCTCTCACCTTCGCCGTTGGCGCGTACGGGAGCCTGAGGCACTCCCGCAACCGCCACGCCTCCACCCTTCATGCGCGCCTAGTCACTCTCCCTCCCGAACCCCATGCCTCTCATGGCCGTCGCCTCCCTGCCCTTCACATCCTCATCCATTCGCCATGCTCGCCGTGCTGCCGCCGTTACCGCCTCGGCGTCATCATCCTCCGACGATTTCGACTACCCGCTCGCTGACCCTTCCATTCGCTGGCCCAACCTCAGCTTCCCCCACCTCCCAACCCCGCGCTTCCCCGCCACCGTTACCACCGTCGCACCTCCGGCCCCCGCCAGGCGGCCCCAGGCCGAGGAGAACGAGCGCTCCGCGGAGGCCACCACCGCTTCCACCTCTGTCGCCGCCGTCGAACCGCTGGACGCGCGGGCCCACCGCGCGCGCGTGAAGAAGCTGAGCAAGCTCGCGCTGCGGCGGGCGCGGGACTGGCGCGCGCGCGTGGCGGGGCTGACCGACGCCGTCCTGTCGCTGCCCCCGGCGCGCCCGTCGACGACGTGCTGGACGGAGCGCGGGCGTCGGCCGACGAGGTCGCGCTCGTCCTGCGCGCCGTCGGGGAGCGCTCCTGGCGGCGCGCGCTGGACGCGTTCGAGTGGCTCGCGCGGAGCGGCGCCCCGGCGCCCCGCGCCGTCGCCGTGGTCCTCGGCGTCCTCGGCCGCGCGCGCCAGGACGCCGTCGCGGAGGAGGTCTTCGTCCGCTTCGCGGGGAGGGCGCCACCGTCCAGGTGTTCAACGCCATGATGGGCGTCTACGCGCGCTCGGGCCGTTTCGATGACGTTCGGCAGCTGCTTGACGCAATGCGCGACCGGGGCGTGGAGCCTGACCTCGTGAGCTTCAACACTCTCATCAATGCGATGGCCAAGTCCGGGTGTTTGGAAGCTGGTGTCGCCCTTGACCTCCTATTTGAGGTCCGGCAAGCTGGGCTCAGGCCGGATGTTATCACCTACAACACGCTCATCAGTGCCTGCTCACAGAGTTCTCATCTGGATGATGCTGTGGCGGTATTTGAGGAGATGTCAGCTTCGGAGTGTCGGCCGGATTTGTGGACGTACAATGCTATGGTGTCAGTGTGTGGCCGGTTTGGGAAGGTCCATGAGGCTGAGCGGCTCTTCAAGGAACTGGTGGAGAAGGGTTTTAAACCGGATGCCATCAGTTACAATTCTCTTCTTTATGCTTATGCAAAGGAAGGGGATGCCGAAAATGTTGAGCGCGTGTGCGAGGAATTGGTTAAGGCTGGGTTCATGAGGAATGAGATTACCTACAATACAATGATTCATATGTATGGGAAGATGGGCAGGCTTGACTTAGCAATTGGTCTGTATGATGAGATGAGGGCTATGGGTTGTACTCCAGATGCTGTGACCTATACTGTCTTGATTGATTCCTTGGGGAAGATGGATAGGATTGCTGAGGCAGGGAAGGTGCTTGAGGAGATGGTGGATGCTGGATTGAAGCCAACTTTACTAACATTCAGTGCTTTGATATGTGCATATGCCAAAGGTGGAAGGCAGTCAGAGGCAGAGAAGACATTTGATAATATGGTCGAATCAGGAGTCAAACCTGATCGCTTAGCATATTTGGTTATGCTGGATATTTTCGCAAGGTCTGGCGAAACAAAAAAGTTGATGGATCTGTATCGAACAATGATGAAGGATAGTTACAGGCCAGACGATGGCCTGTATAAGGTTTTGCTTGCTGCACTTGCAAAGGGTGATGAGAGCGAGGAGATTGAAGAAGTTATCCGTGACATGGAACTAGTTTGCGAAATGAGTCCACAATCAATATCTACAATACTCATGAAGGCTGGGTGCATATATCAAGGCTCTAAGCTTTTAAAGAAGGCATGTATCCAGGGCTACGAGCCTGATTGTAAGAGCTTAGTGGCCATTACGGACGCATATATAATGATGGGAAAACATGAAGAAGGTTTATCATTGCTTGAATGCATCAAGGAGAATGTCAAAAGCTCCCACGATGTGGTATCTGAATGTTTTATCATGCTTCTATGCAAGGAACAGAGCATTGTGGCCTTTCAAGAGTATAGTAAAATGCAAATGCTAAAATATGGATCTTTTGGTCGAGATTCTAACTTGTATGAGTACTTGATTACATGCCTTGAGGAAGCTGGATTCTCTACTGAAGCTTGTCAGGTGTTCTCTGACATGCAGCTCCTCGGTATAAAAGCTTCCAGAAAGATATATGAGAGTGTGATTTCTGCATACTGTAAATTGGGATTCCCGGAAACAGCACATATATTGATGGATGATGCTTTGGTGTCTGGTGTATCGCTAAACATTCTTTCTTCTAGAGTAATTATAATTGAGGCATATGGAAAGATAAAACTATGGCAGAAGGCAGAAAGCTTTGTGAAGGGGCTGAGGCAAGCATCAAGTATTGACAAAAGGATCTGGAATGCTTTGATATTTGCATATGCGGAGAGTGGACAATATGAGAAAGCAAGGGCTGTCTTTGATAATATGATGAAAACAGGTCCTCTACCAACTGTTGAGTCGGTTAATGGAATGATGAGGGCATTGATTGTTGATGGCAGATTGGATGAGTTGTATGTGGTTGTACAGCAGCTCCAGGATATGGACTTCAAGATAAGTAAAAGTACTGTACTCCTTATGCTTGATGCTTTTGCAAGAGCTGGGGATGTGTTTGAGGTAATGAAAATATACAATGGAATGAAGGCAGCAGGATACTTGCCAAGTATGCACCTCTACAGAAGTATGATTTCCTTGCTATGCCATCATAACAGATTCAGGGATGCTGAGTTGATGGTTGCAGAGATGAAGGGAGCAGGACTCACTCCAGATCTTGTTATACTTAATGCTCTTCTAATGATGTACACCATAGCCGGGAACTTTAACAGGACAGAACAAATATATCATAGTATTCTGGAAGGTGGCTTAGAGCCTGATGAAGATACATATAATGCATTGATAGTCATGTACTGTAGAAGCTTCAGGCCAGAAGAGGGTTTTACACTCTTGAATGAGATGAATAAACGAGGTATTAAACCAAGGTTACAATCTTACAAAAGTTTGCTTGCTGCATCTGAAAAAGCAAAACTTGAAGATAAAGCTGACCAGCTTTTCCATGAAATGCGATCAAATGGCTGCCAACTAAATAGATCTATATATCACATGATGATGAAAATATATAGGAACGCTGGCAACCATTCCAAAGCTGAGCACTTGCTAGCAGTAATGAAAGAGGATGGCATTGAACCAACAATTGCCACCATGCATATCCTAATGACTTCTTATGGGTCTGCTGGGCATCCACACGAAGCTGAGAGTGTATTGAACAGCTTAAAATCATCCAATATGGAAGTCAGCACTTTACCATACAGTACTGTCTTTGATGCTTACTTGAAAAATGGTGACTACAATCTTGGAATCACGAAGCTGCTGGAAATGAAAAGAGATGGTGTAGAACCAGATCATCAAGTTTGGACATGTTTTATTAGGGCTGCTAGTTTGTGTGAGCAAACTGATGATGCAGTTCTTCTTCTAAACTCTTTACAAGATTGTGGATTTGACCTTCCTCTTAGGTTGGACATGCTTCCTAAATTATACTCTTTACAAACTGATGATGCTAGTATATTTTCTCCTTCATTCATATTGAGATCTTTGGTTAAGTTCCTTTGCATCTTTGCAGGCTTTTGATTGAAAGGACACCGGCTTTGCTAACTGAGGTTGACAATTTTTTGGAAGAGCTTGGGGCACTTGAAGATACAGCTGCATTAAACTTTGTAAATGCACTAGAAGATCTGTTGTGGGCATTTGAACGTCGAGCGACGGCTTCATGGATTTTCCAATTGGCAGCAAAGAGAAGCATATACCACAATATTTTTCGGTATTTACAGGAATCTCTTACACCGAATTTCATTTGAAGTTATGCACAATTGTGTGTGTTGGGAAGTGCACTTTGTATGCACGTACCATATTCTTTGATTAGATTAGGCATTGTTTCTCAAATCACACAGGTAATATAGATTCAGGGCTCAGATGGGCATAATATTTTTTGAGGAAATAGTACACATAAATATTAATATTAATTATAAATACAGCAGAAAAGGGTTTCCCAACAAAAGTACATGACAATCCACACTGTAGTTATTTTTCAAACTTTTAATCGTTCAAAATATATTCTTAAAACCTCCATATGGACACTTTACAACTGGTCTAAAATATATTTGAACAAAACTGTTAATTTGCCATAAAGCCTTCAACACCCTGACTTTGAAGCAGTTTTGGTTTCGTCTGAAAGATCTGCGAATAAATCCTACATTTGTATCCTGAGGATTGAGGTATTTGAATAAGTAGTTTTTTTTTTCTATTTGTCTCACTTTTCATATTTTTCTATTTGTTTCGCTTTGCATTTAAATAAGTTGTTTTTTCACATTTCGTCATATCTTCTGCATATGGCCAGAACCAGAACATATATGTATATATGAACGTATGGGGTTTGAATAACCCTGTTATTATTGTATGGATAAATAAGATCCAAGTGGTGGTTTTAAAATTATCTTAACTCAATTTGTTTACCCTCTCTTTGTTGAATGGCTCAGTGTGGAAGAAAAAGACTGGGGAGCTGACTTCCGGAAGTTATCTGCAGGGGCTGCACTTGTTGGTCTTACGTTGTGGCTGGATCACATGCAAGTAGGTGTTCAATTAGTTTTTTACTGTACATTTTCTTTGATTTTATAAATGGAGAACCCACTAATGCTCCTAAGCATGTTTGGTTATTACTTTATCAATGAAAATTTTCCACGGTATTCAATGTAAGAAGAATTTAATGAACACAGTTAATAACAAAAAATGGCTACTTATCCTAATGAACTTCATACTTCTTGCTGTTACAAGAACTGGCAATTTCATTTTGAGGATGTAGATGTCCTAGATAATTTTAAAGAATATTTTGATTATACCATATGTCCCAAGATATATAAGAGACTATAAAGTACAATAGTTACAGTCTACCCACATTTGTTTGACGTTTTGTAAAATTATTTACATTGTGCTATGATATACTAATTGATAGTTTGCACATGGAATAATTGTGCAATGTCTGTGTTTGGCACATATTAAGTTGAGCCGTCAATTAATAATGACCTAATCCGTAAAAAACAATTTAAGAAAAAGTAGTAGTTATATAGTCTGTTATTTGAGTGTTTCAGTTCATTAGTCACCTAAACTCTTTCGTTTGTTCAACTAACATGGCACCTGATCTACTCTACTTGTAATGCAGGATGCTTCACTACAAGGTTCACCAGAAGCACCCAAATCAATTGTTCTAGTCACGGGGAGGGGGAATATAACAGGGTATCCTTGCACAAAACCATTAGAGCTTACCTCATGGAAATGGGCTCCCCATTCTTACCATGTAAAACCCGGTCAGGTCGCTTTGTAGTAAAGTCTTACTCTCTTAAGATGTGGCTGAAAGATTCTCCCTTTTGCATGGACCTTGAGTTAAAAGATGCTCCAGCTCTTCCTAAATTAAACACAATGAAGCTCACTGATGGATATTTCATGAGAGCTGGCCTTGTACCTGCATTTAAAGATATACATGAGCAGCTTGGGGAAGTATGGCCGAAGAAGTTCTCCAGATTAGCTCTATTGTCAGAAGAAAGTAGAAACGAAGTTATTCAAGCTGATATAAAAGGACGGAAAGAAAAACTGGAGAGAATGCAAAAGAAGGGACTTGTCATGCCTAGAAAATCTAAAAAAGGGCCACGGAGACGCAAATTTGTTAGGGAACAAAGCAAACAAGCAGTATCGAAGTAGTTGCTACCTGATATGTTTTTTACGAGGGAATGAAAAAGGAGCAGTGACATTGCTGCCTATTTTCATCAATCACAATGATTCAATGATGGATGCAAATTTCTTCAAGGTTTATTGATCACGCAACTAAAGCGCAAATGCATATTGGTAAATTGATTATTCTGTCATATCTTTGCAATTTTTTATCTACAAATTCATGATTTTTAATAGCACAGTTATATTGCAAAGGTACACTGCAGAGATGAACTATTGGTGGTATTACATATTTCTCATCATGGCATCACCGGAGGAAGCCATATGCAAACCATGAACATCATTGAATGAATCTAAATGCAAACCAATGATGTGTTCTACTGATGTATAAGGTAAGCTCTTTCAACTGTAAACGAAGGTTACATTTATTTGGAATATTGAATTTTCTTCCACGTATAAGTGCAAACTGTTAGAATGTTTATTTACAAAAGCTGCTGTGCATACTAGTGGTTGTTCATATAATATTGCTGTAGCCTTAACACTGTATGGTCTGATATATCATAAGCATCTCAAAATATGCTTTGGTTCTGGTATTTCTTAATGGATATTGCTCAATGTCAGTCTTACACAATAGTTTTTTTTTGGTAAAATCGTGTAATTTAGATTGTCCTCCATTATGTTATATGTAGAATGGAGAACACATGCACTAAAAAGTACGTACTCTTGTAAAAATTTGCATCTTGTTTAAGAAGTTAACTGAGCAAATGCATATTGTCTGAAGACATGCGATAACTGGACAAACGCATATTGTTTAAGAAGTTATCGCATGACTGTCTGAACTTTAACTGAACTACTTGCACTGTTGTATCACTAGACCTGTCAAGCTATAATAAAGCTTTGGGCAAACATTTTGTAAATTCATGTTTGGTGCGAATATTTGAGCTCGTGTTTTATTCAGGGCTGCATATGGAACTTCAGAAATGAGAGAGACTTCATGCAGCCCGGCGGTAACAACGCCACAAAATTGCTCAGGAGGAGCAGTAATGCATACGAAGCTGACAAAGAGGTGAATATTCTTCTTCTTTTTCAGGTACAATGTCTCCATTTGAGTTGAAACTTAACACATAAACTGTATGTCTCGTAAATTGATTTTACATTTTGTGCATGGTTTCAAATGTGCTGATGGCAGTATGAATTGTGTGTGGAGCACTGTGATACGGACCTGAACAACACGCACCAACTTTGGACCAAGCACTTACTATTAAAACCTCTAAATTCCTGATAGGTAGATGTTGGAATCCTTTTCCTTTGTAGGTCTTACACTGTTCTTTTGCAGTCACAATAGGAAAATGATTTTCTCTTTTTGCAGGAGACTGGAGACCCTCCAATAGCTGCCATCCTGTGTCCTGGAACCATGAAAGATGAAACTGACAAAGAGTGGCATGAGGTTTTTAATCGGGTTACAAAAAACTTTCTTCATTCATCCTGTTACGCCCCAAGGTTCCATACTGTTTTGAAGTTCTGGTGTTTATTTTGGTCTGTTTGCTCCCGATTGCTTTGCTATTTGGATTGCAAATTGCACGTCAGCCAAAATCAATAAAGGAAACCGAGAGTAGTGTTGTGTCATCAGAATACTGTCTGTTGAGGATTTAGCGAACTACTACAACTATATATGGGAACTTAGTCGACCAATCGAAACCCTGAAGTTCTTTTGTGCTATATATATTCACTTTTGTATGCTAACACTGAACATTATCGTAGCTACACTTGCAATAGTACTAGTAAAGTATACATACATATTGAACCAAATGGACCGTAGTTTGTTTTGTTTGAGTTACAAAACCTGACTCTGCTGTCCAACTATCTGCCTTTCTGGTCAAGGTCATCTTCCTCGATCAGGAGATGCCGTACGAGTAGTCACCGCTGCCCCGCCTCGACGACCGCTCGCCGACGCTGGTGACCCGCTGTATGGACCCTTCCCGCACGTACGAGGCGTGCGAGCTCGCCCTGTCTCCAGCCGCCTCGCCGGCGGCCTGGTCCTGTCTCTCCCTCACGGCGGCCGTCGCTGCCGCCACCGCCTCCTCCACTCTTGCCGCGGCCTCCTTCATCCCTGGCCGCCTCTCCGGGTCGGCCTCGACGCAGTCCACGGCCACCCGCATGAGCCGCGCCATGTCCGGCACGGCGGACTTCCACGCCGCCACGACCGCCGGGTCGAGCAGGTCCCGCTCGTACCCCTCGGCCATGGCCGACGTGGCCCACATGACCAGGTCGGTCCCGCCCTTGGCGTTGTGCAGGTACTGCGCTGGGAACTTCCCCGTGAGCAGCTCGAGGAGGACGACGCCGAGGCAGTACACGTCGGCCTTGGCGCCCGCCGCCGCGTGGCCGCCCGCCGCGCACTCCGGCGCCCGGTACGCGAACATGGAGGACGGGGAGGGCGGCACCGCGCCGTCGTCGCGGTGGTGGCCGGCGAGCGCCGCGTAGCCGAAGTCCACGAGCAGCGGCTCGAAGTCCGGCGCGAGCAGCACGTTCGCCGACTTGAGGTTGCCGTGCGGCGGGTCGCCGCCGCCGCCGCCGCGCGCCGTGGCGTGGAGGAAGGCGGCGCCGCGGGCCACGCCGGCGGCGACCTTGAGGCGCGTGGGCCAGTCGGCGAGCGCGGCGTAGTCCATGCCCCGGTCGCCGTGGAGCACGTACTGCAGGCTGCCCTTGGGGATGTACTCGTACACCAGCAGCTTCTCGTCTTTCCGGTAATGGTACGCCAGCGGCGGCAGCAGGTTGGCGTGCCGCGTGCCGCCGAGCCGCCGCATCTCCGCGTCGAAGGCTTCTTTGGTTGCCCGGTTCATGTCGCGCGATCGCTTGACCACGACGGCCACGCCGTTGGCCATGACGGCCTTGTACGCGGACCCCAGCCCGCCGCTGCCGATCACCTCCGCCGCGGCCTTCATCAGGTCGGCCAGCCCGAACGCGCCCTTGCAGTCGTTCACGACGACCAGGTCGCCGGAGGCGCTGAGGCCCAGGTCGTCCACCTTGGCCGCCGACGCGGCGCGCCGGTGCCCGAGCCCCATGGACGAGCCGGCGCGCCGCGCCAGCCACGAGGTGCTCCGCTTCTGCGGCGCCGAGGCCTGCTTCGACATGTGCACCGGCGGCTTGTCCTCCAACCCCTCCATGTCATCCTCACGCCTCCGCTGCTTGCCGCCATCACCGCCGTCGCTGCTGAAATCGCGGGTGCCGGCGACGACGGTGGAGGAGGAGTAGCTGGTGGTGCACGCGCAGGTGAGCACGATGGCCATGACCACGGCGGACACGAGCAGGGAGGCGAAGACCAGGACGACGCGCTTGGACGAGGCGGACGCGGCCTCCTCGCGCTGGCACTGCTTCACATGCGTGGGCACGTAGCACAGATACTGGTTGCTGCTGAACCGGGCCACCTCGAACTTGCGGAACGGCTCCGGGACGACGCCCTCCAGGTCGTTGTGGGACACGTTGAAGGACCGGAGCGCGGGGGCGGCGCGTCCGGCAGGGTGCCCGTCAGGTTGTTCCGGTCCAGGTGCAGCTCGAGGAGCGAGGTGGCCTGGGCAATGGTCGCCGGGATGGGGCCGGACAGCTGGTTGCCGTCGAGCCACAGCTTCTTGAGGTGGCCGAGGTTGGCGAAGAAGTCGTCGGGGATGGGGCCGGAGAACCGGTTATCGGAGAGGAACAGGGATTTGAGGGCCGTGAGGTGGTGGAAGGCCGGCAGCGGGCCGGAGAAGTTGTTCCGCTCGAAGGAGACGGAGCGCAGGCCCGGGAAGGCGGCGAGCGCGTCCACGTCGATGGTGCCGCCGAGGTCGAGCCCGTTCAGCCGGAGGCCCGCCACGCGGCCGTGCCCGTCGCCGCACACCACGCCGTGCCACTCGTGCGAGCCCGGGGAGCAGGGGGACTTGGCGTCGCCGTCGTTGGCGGTGATGAGCCACGACGAGAGGGACGACGAGTTGGTGAAGGACTTCTTCAGCTGCATCAGCGCCTCCGCGTCGGTCAGCTTCTGGTGCTGCTCCTCGGCGGCCGTGCCGGCGAGGACCGCCAGGAGGAGGAGCAGGACGCAGCGGGGCGGAGAGGATGGGGCCATGGCGTCAGCGGGCCCGGGACGGGGAGGCCGCCGTGCGTGGCGCGCGTGCCTAAGGTTGGGGAGGATGGGTGCGCGCCCGGTTTTGGTTCCTTGGGGCTCTGTTTCTTCGGCAAACCCCGGAATAGCCAGCCGACCGAGGATGGCGGGAAGGCGCCTGCGTGCGTGTGAGGCCCGGATTTGACCAACTTGAAAAATGTGTGCTCAATCAATCTACTCGTCCACGCCTTGAGCAGTTGAGCTTGCCCTCGCCCCTCGCATACCAAACAATTACATGAACTTTAACGTTTTGGTCTGGTATAGGAGCTGCAACATGACATATACCTAAGTCATATAGCACATGATGTCTTGTGAGTCATAATGTGTATTGAAGCTAATAAGCACAATGCTGGTATGAGTCATCTATATCCACACTGGCAATGAAGTGAAGAATGGTGAGAAAGTAAGAGAAAACTAACATTCAAACCTTTGAGAATATTCTATCTACAATCTTTTTGGTAAGACCATGTTGTGTGTTCATTTAAAACCATCAAGATACACAGGATACTTCAATGAAACTGTATATAGAGTGCTTTGAGAATATAAAATTAGCTGGAGGAAACATTTTGTTATTCCTCTCTATACTCAACAAATCAAGCTTGGTTATAGCCTCTTGAGTACTCCATCCGTTCTTAAATTATTGACACAACTGACTTTTTCGATACGCTTGATCGTCCATCTTATTCAAATATTTTTTTTCAAATATGTAAAATTATAAATCGTGTTTCAACTTTCTTTGGTGATAAATAAATCATAATAAAATATTTAATAATTTAAAAATGTTAATAAGACGAACGGTGAAAACGTAATGAAAGAAGTCATGAAGCAATGGCTAATTATATCTCCTAATTCGTATGCAGGCCATGAAGCTATGAATAATTGCAAACGATTAGGCCCCATGCGGCCACTCATGCAGAGGCTATATTGTGTACATTTTGATATCTACGAATAACTACTCCCTCTGATTGCCTACGTTAAGCCAACAAAGCTATTGCAACTTTGAACTAGTTTCAGTGTCTGAACGTGAAAAAACTAATTACCATGTGTGAGAGTTACATGTTACGTAACATGTTACCATGGTCAGTTGCAAGTGCATCCACACCAAGAAGATATATCCCATCCCACGCATCCCTTTGCATCTAGAGAACTGCCTCGCTAAGACGCTAAGAGCAACAGCAATGATTATTGCGAAACGATGTCGTTTTCACTCACTGTTGTCAATAATATGCCAATGTCTACCAGGACTCATGAAATCGCATGCTTTGCGGTCATTGAGAGACAGGAATACTGTTTCCATCGTATTAAATATACGTTCTATTCACTCCAACTCATTGTCAGACCAGGGCATCGTGTCATAGGTACTTTATTTTGTCGTGTTAGACATGTGCATTTTGTCGCGTTAGACATGTGCGGTAATATCTGTATAAATGGCCGAGCTCAAATTGACGCGCGTAGGACCAGAGTTGACCCGAGGTCAATGCCTCCCCATATTATATAAGAAGAGCCTCACCCTCCACCCAGAATCATAATCACAACAAACCAGAGACTCGTTTGCTGCTTCCACCACGGATCATCGATGGACGACGGCGAGGTGTGTAATTTCTCGCCTTCAGTTAGTTCTCCATACTCTATCAAGTAGATCAATCTCGAGGCTGGAGTCGTATGAATCAGAGTTATTATAGTACGCTCTGACTTGGAGTGCACCAAACACTACATTTTTACGCCTATAAAAGTTGGGTCAGAATCTAGTTATTACGACTCTCGCCTAATTGAGACATGCACAATCTGCGTTGTAATTTATCTGCCTTGAACAATGGTATGGACAAACTGATGAAAAGACATGCATAACCAATGCTTGATTTTCCATGTACAACGCACGTACAGAGTTTCAACGTGCTGGACGTGGAAGCCGACGTGCAGATCAACACTAACGTGGTGATGCAGTCCCAGCAGCAGCAGCTGCAACTGCAAGGCTGGCAGACCGGCATCTGTGACTGTCACAAGGACAATTGCAAATCATGTACGTTCATCATACTCCGACCTCCATTCAAGAACATAAGCATTTTTGCTATAAATCTGTACAAGAATTTGTCCAGATTCGAAGCCAGAAATGTTCATTTCCTTTAAATGGAGGTTGTACCATCTCTCTCTTCTATGTAAATCATGTACTTATTACGGTGCTACTCACACGAGCCTGATAATTCGATTATGTTGCTGCAATGTGGGTTCATCATCAATCGCCTTCATCCCAGATTGCCTGAGTGTTTGGTTCCCCTGTATCACGTTTTCCCGCATCGCTGATATCGTCGATAAAGGCTCAGAAGGTGTGTGCTCCTCCCAATCATTCTTTTTTATTGTAACTACTTCCTCAACTCCGAAACTCTTCACATCTCAGATAAATGAATGAACTAATGAAAATTAACAATTGCAATACGCGGGGGGGGGGACTGTATTATATGTGCCGTCTCCTAGAGTGAACTCGAATTAACGTCCTCGCCGCTGACCCTATAGGCTGCTGCGTGCATTGCTGCTTCTACTTCCTCGCCCACTGCCTGGGCCTGTGCTGGATGTACGCGGGGTGGTACCGTGGCAAGCTCAGGGCGGAGTAACGGCTGCAGGCGTCGCCTCTGCCCGACCGGCTCGCTCACTGCCTCTGCCACTCCTGCGCGCTCGCGCAGGAGTACCGCGAGCTCGTTGCCCGCGGGTTCCACGTCTCCAAGGGTATTAAACGCATGCGCTTGCTTGCAAAATCATGTGAATTGGAGAGGTCTCACACGGAGCTGGCCCGTGCACGTCTCCCTTTGTCATTGCAGGTTGGGAAGGCCGGCCGCCGGCACGCGTACCGCCCGGAGTCCAGACGCCGATGAAGCGGTGACGACTGAATGGGCGGGCCAAGTCGTCCTACGCGCCACTGCCCGGCTGCGATTGTGAGCAATGTATCAGTCTTCCGTTCCGTGTGCCCATGCTATATCGTGACCGGTTCTTCATTCCCCTTTAGAACTGGTTTGCCGTGTGCCCGATGTGCTCATCTGATTCCCGACATCGAACTTATAATGTTTATTAAGTCGTTGGTTTCATCTACTGTACCCCCTCACTATATAAGAAAAATTAGCTGAATGATTATGTTTCGGTTTCTCTGATCCTGTGACTGATAGTGGTTCTCATTGCTCAACTGATAATACAATCCATGTCTTCAGTTTTACAGACTAAAGATCAACTCCAAAATTGTAAAGAAAAAAAAACCAAATGAGCAAGTGAGAGATTATGCCTCACAAATAATGAAGGGGTGGCCTTTGGACAGCGAGGTCACACGAATAAAAAATACGAGGAAAAATAAGTTGTCAGAACGACCTAAGGGTGGAGGAATATTGGCGCCACTTTTTGGCTCAGCAGCTTGCTGACGCGAGAGGTCAAAAATAGCCATGGCAGAATTCCAACCTGAACCAGCAAAGTGAAGAGTTAAGAGAAGATACACCTTCCGTTATCCTGCAAAATATGCTGGGACCATCTAGGAAAGTTTGGATAAATATTCCCCAACTGACCAGATTTATTAGAAGTCTGTTTGTGCCATAATTAAGGGAGAAAGGTACACTAATAAGAAGCAGGACATCGTGTCCTATTTTCGCAATCCTACCACTGTTATCTACTAAAGTTCTTATAGGAATGACCACATGAGATAATTATCGATCTAAATAGGCTCTGTTTTAACAGGGGCTTTATGTCGGCCCAAACTTGAGAAGCCTTTAATGCTCAAAGTTTGTTGATACTTACCACAACACGACCTGTTGCAGCATCCACACCTCTCCAGGAAAACATCCTTCCTGCGAATAATTTCAAATCATCAACAAGGGATTCTTGATATGGTAGTATAACAGACGTTCAGTGAAATAGAAAGGATGATTTTAACACCAAGGGACTACGTGACAGTAGACCGTAGTCAGACCACTTGTATCCCCTTATATAACCATAATTAACCTTGATAATTCTCAAAAAAAAATTTAACCTTGATCATAAAATGGGTGTCCATGTCATTTCAAGTGAAAATAAACCTCTTGTCGAACATTTCTAACGTGTTTAGGGCCTGTTTGGGTGTTGTAATTTTTAAAACCACGATTTTAGAAGCTAGTGCCAACAAAAACCATGGCTTAAAAGAAGAAGTTAGAAGTGGATATTTTAAAAACTCTAAAATGGTTGTAATTTTAGCAATACCATGGTTTTTAAAACTACAAAGCTTGTTACATCCAAACACCACCATACTTCCTAAAAACTAAAGTATTCTTACAATACTTCGAAAATACTTTACTTGTATCCAAGGAGAACATAGACTTTTTTCTGGAGGGGGGGGCTTTAGTCCTCACCCAAACCATTTCATTCAAAAATGATAGCCCAATAGGCTCAAGCAATAACTTTTATACCAGTGAGTAGGAGAGCTAAGTTCGCAATGACATAGATTATTTAAGAATATTCATCCAGTGAAGATATTCTTTTAACAAAAAAAGAAACTTCATCAGCGAGTGGTATCACAACGTTACATGTTCCCGGCAAGCAAACATCCTAATTTAGCATTGTGCATAAATACGATACACTTGAAAAGGCTTTGGAACAAGTTGCTAAGTGATAAATGACATTAACGTACCGAAGGGCTGCAGAAGATGCTGGGGAACTGTAGTTACCGGAATACTCCAAAACCACAATATGAGCAGACCATAAATTAGAACCTACAGGTGAATTTGATGAGATATCCAAAAAATGATATATAACAAAATATGCCAAAACAATCTAAAGAACACAACACGAGCAAAGAAGCACCTTGGTGATCAACAATACTTTTCCATACTTTTCATATAAAGATTGTTTTCCTTTAATGCTCAGCTCTTGTACTGTAAAATGGACAATATGAGACAAATTTATAAATGACAACTGCATCTATGCACCAATTATCGCTATGAAATGAGATTTTCTTAGAAATCATCGTCATCGCGAGACTCCAAGATCAGTTAGTACAGAAGGAACTGTCACAATACAATGCCACTGCAAGTCTACTTGGGCAAGGTGTATAAGAAAAGTACAAAAATCAAGTACCTTTTGCTAGCTCCTTCTCTTTGGCAGCAGCCAGCCTCTTGAGTTTCGCTGCTTGTGCAAATGTGGAGGGACTGCAAACACAACCAGAGAAAAGAACACAGAGATTCAGAGAAAGGTGTGGATGGCAACTATATCCAGATCGCAGAGGAGAAGGATAACCGAATTGCTCACGTGGATAACGCGCTAGCCTCCTTGAGAAGTTGCGCGATCTCAACACGTAGTTTGATTTGATCGCCAGTTACCGCTCCCCTCTGCAACATCAACCGGTCAGGGGTCAGGACAACACTGCTGGATCAGAACTTACAGAATTGCAAATGTTAGCAGGCACAATAATCATGGTAGCAATCAGATTTTCCATTAACTATCCATATACCCCTCAATCTAATGAAATTGGAATCTTTTCTTACCCAGAGAACAATAATTTCTTGAACAAAAAGAGAGAAGAAAAGAATGCAGACCTTTCTGGCTGAATCGAGGACGCTGTCGAGCGTCTGCAGAGCAGAGACGAGGAGGAAGACGAAGATGGCAGCCAGGGACATGGTCGCCGTCGCGGCCGCACGGTGCGGTGGTGGTGGATCGGTGTGGTCCAATGGGCACCGTCTCCTTTCCTCTATCTGGCTAGAGCCTAACAGAGCAGGTCTCTTGTCATCTTGTGTCCATCTGGATAAATCCTGGCCGTCCTTGTCGCTTATTAACTGCTGAGCTGAGCTGAATCCAATGCAATAGAGCAGTACTAGTACTACTCCTTAACAGCAACCTGAGAAGCAGGAGGAGGAAGCCTTGCTACCAACAAAACCGGAGAAAAATCCATGGCGCACACGAGCACGGAGGAGAAAAGGACGGCCGCGGAGATCGTCGCCGCGCTGGATCTGCAGCGGCACCCGGACGGGGGCTTCTACCTGGAGACCTTCCGCGACCCCTCCATCTCCCTCCCCAAGTCCGCCCTCCCGCCCCGCTGTAAGCTTGGATCCCGCACGGTCTCACCCACTGCATTTCCCTAGGTTCATTTATCTTGATTTTCCTTCGTCTGGATCCTGCACTAGTGAATAGCCACATAAGTAAAGATTTGTGGAAGTATTTGCGATTGGTGACGGTTAACCTGAGGCTTGCCAATTTGGTAATGGTGATTTTGTTATTGCCATGCTTCAGTGCTGGTTTGATTCACTTAGGGAACTAGCCTGAATGCCTTGGATAAATTAGTAAGTCCATGATTTATGTGTGTCATTATGAGTTGTTGTTTAGCACATTGAGGTCTTAATAGTGGTTAGTTCCTTTTTAGTTACAGTGAGAATTAGTATAGACATTACAGTTTATAATGGCCCGCTAGGTTCCGCCACAGGTTAATGGTAGGAATAAGTGAATACAAGGTGGCAACATTTGGCATATGTTGTCTAAATTGTTGTGATATAGTAGAATCGGTATCAAGAAGCTGTACCTTGCTGCAAATCAATATTGTGTTTACTGGACCAATTACACTACTGTATTTACCAATATACCTTCCATACCAAACCTCCCAAAAAGAAACACCATTAATTGAACCGAACAAACAGTCCTAGGTCTCAGTATCTGATTATGTAGCTGACTTACTGGATAATATAAAAAATTGGTCAGATTCTTAACAACAACCCTTTTCTCTCCGAGCAAAGAGTTACTTCATGTGCCTGGTAGTGAGACCCAACGACTATTGGTAGCCCGTAGCTAGTGCTAATTTGTCAGTTCTGAACCTTGCAGGGCCGGAATGGCTGATTTATGAACTTCATTTGTAACGTTCCTTAGTGGTCCATTCTCACATATTGCATATGCTCTCTGACATAATGGATTCTATAATAAGCTTTAAACATTGAACATCATGTCTTGATCAATTAGTTGCCCCTAGTTATCTGAAGAATAGTTTGGATTGGGCAACATAATGTTTTCTAATTTGTTTGATTTTATATTTCTTTTCTTGCAGATAAGGTGGACCGTGCTGTAAGCAGTGCCATCTATTTCCTGCTGCCTGCTGGGGAAATTGCCCGTTTGCACCGCATTCCTTGTGCTGAAACCTGGCATTACTACATGGGGGAACCTCTCACGGTTCGCACACTCATCTATTTTTTTAATTATTTAAGCATATGACTCAGTTAATCATTTCATTTAGGTTTTTGAGGTGCATGATGATGGGGGCATCAAGATAACAGTCGTCGGCCCTGATCTACGAAATGGTCAGAGACCACAATATACAGTCCCTCCAAATGTGTGGTTTGGTGCCTTCTTGACCTGTGACATCGAGTCCTTTACTGAAGATGGAAGTGTGTTTGTTAAGACTCCTGGAAGAGACCCAGCGCTGCACTATTCGTTTGTTGGTGTAACCTGTGCTCCTGCATTCCAGTTCGAGGACAATGAACTCGCAACACGTGAGGACATGAAAGCTTTGGCTCCTAAGGCTGAAGCTTTCATCAATTTCCTTGTACCACCTTAGATTGCCCAGTCAGGGCAAGCAGTTTGCTCTACTAAAAATCGTTATGTGATATGAAGTATGTCTGTTAGGACATGCAAAACCTGTTTAGTATATGGAAGTCAGAATTGGTCTTGTGCTGACTGTGATATAGGTAGCTGTATGTTGCCATGTGGTTTGTAAAACTGTGCTGGGAACACACCATAGTTATGATGAGCTCTGTCCATCCTGTATCTGTATGCCAAACATTTGAGTTGTAGTACAGCTCCTGTTGATTATTGTACTAGTTCTCTTATTCAGGTTGGTACTCACCTATAGCTGAAGCGCAGCGGTAAATATGTCAAAGTGGATACAAACCGAGAGATGCCAGCTTAATTGAACATGCCGTGATAGTACAATTGATTTGCTGTGAGCTAGCTCCAAACTGGTTCATTCAGGAAGGTCTGGATGAAGCCAAACTCCGAAAGGCGAGGCAGATTGCATCGTCATGTCCGTCTTGAATTTAGAAACGAAAGGAGGACAAAAGAAAAGCCAAGCTTTATAATGGGGAAAAGAAAAGAACAAGGGCCTTCGTTCCATAAGCTTATTTAGACCAACTTATTGGCAGGTCGCCTTGCCACAAAAAAAGAATCCTTATTTGGCAGGTCATCCACTCATCAGAAATGAATCTAAGCATATGCTCAGTCACTCTGCATCTGACTCGTTGACAGCCATGGTCAACGTCGGCCGGACTAATAGCAAGTTAACCTAGATGCGGCAAAATCTTGAGCGTTTCCCTGGCTTCATTGTCAACGCCTTGAGCACGAGGTCCAGGAATTATCAAAACTCCAAAGGTTAGGGAATGCACTACCCTCCGCCTCGTCCATGTTGACGTCTGCTGTCAACGGCATCATCGGCAGGTGGTACCCGTGGCTCCCCATCACCGCCGGCGAGTAGAGCGGCGGCGGGTTGTGCACGAACTCGGACCAGTCGAACCTCTTCACGGACACATCAAGCTGCGCCGGCACGCCATCATCTTGCGCCAGCTCGTAATCCACCAATGCCGCCTCGTCCTGATCATCCCGCGGAACCGTTGCACTTGCATTGTTGTAGTTGTTGGCGTAGGCCACCGCGATCGCGTACACCTCGTCGGGGTCGCTGGTCCGAGGAACGGCCGGCGGCGAGCCCGGGAAGTTGAGCCCGTCCGCCGCGCCGGCGCCGCGGAGGCAGACGAACGCGGCGTCGAAGGCGCGCGCCGCCTTCGCCGGCGTGTCGTGGGACCCGAGCCAGATCCGCTCCCGGCTGTTGGGCAGCCGGATCTCCGCCACCCACCGGCCCCATTTGCGCCGCCGCACGCCCTTGTACCTCCTGCCATGGTCAGGAGCTGATGACGGCAAGCCAGCGCGAGTACTAGCTGATGGCTGCATGCTCATCTCATATGGATCATGCATGGGAGGAGGAGGAGAGGAAGCTGCATGCGGAGAACGAGGCGGCTTCGTCGCAGGATTGAGACTATATATACGGTTCAATTTGACGCGTTGGTGGCGAGTGGGATGGTGACGTGTACGGGCTCTTGCATGCCTAGCTGTCGTCCCAGCGTGCGAATGCAGGACCACTAGATTGCAATATTGCATTGACTTAATTGGACGTTCTGGAATATGCATGCTGTGCTAATAGTACTATTTACGGGAAAGTTTGATTGTGACAAAACTCTCGGACACAAACTGTCGCCGTTGGCGACTGAGATTGCACACCGGGCACCTGTTTTTGTCGCGGTCTATAGTCAGATGACGTGTTCGACTTCTACTACCAGCTTCTTTGCTGATTCTGGTGTCGCGCTTGCCGGGGTTGTTGACACATCGAACTCTCTCTGAATTACACGCCGTGGAAAACGAGGAAAGCCCTTAGCCTCAATGAAAGTTTCATGACACTATTATCTAGAGTGATATGCCATCTAAAAATGTTTCAAACTAGAATGAAACACCTCTCTCTCAATGCATATAGTTTCATCTATTATTGTTTTTTAGTTACATGCAAGACATAAGTTGTCTAGGTAATTATGTATGTATGGCTCCATTCTATGAAACTCATTTCACATCCGTCTTCATTAATTTACTGCCACATCATCATTAAAAATACTTACATGACACTCTATTTATTGCTCATAAAAATCTCCACTGAGACTAGCCTAATTGGTAGTTCTACATACAACATATACTCTCTTTCCGTCTAAAAATATAAGTATTATTATTGACTATTAATTTTATCTAAAAACTTTTTTAAAATAAAAATAAATTATGTTTGAACTAAATATTTGATGATGACCAAACAAGTTATAATAAAAATATATAATATTTTATTATTTTTAAATAAGTCAAATAATCAAATATGTATTCAGAAGTCAACAAATTAATATTTATATTTGAAGACGGAAGGAGCTATCATCAGCATTCTCCGTACACCGTGTATATCCTCATTGTCCCGAGTGATGACTGATGAGTTGGTGCATGGCGCCAAGGTCAAATCGGTCTGTCAAAGCGAAACACGGCTCCGGCATTCCGGAACTTCACCGCTCAATGAGAAGACGACTACTAGTAGAGCAAAACAATTGACCTTATTCATTGTACGTTGGGTAATTATTAACACCTGCTTACCGTGACCGAATATAGGCGCGCATACGAAAAGTACAAGACATATGCCTTAAGTCGGGAAAGTACCATCCATGCATTTTACACCTCCTTTTTCTTTCTGAAAATAGAGTTCACATGTCACACAAATAGTTCTCCCTAAGCATGCTAGTATTTATTCAGTTTTTTTTCATTTGTTGTGTTACTTGTTCACCAGCGTTTCAATGTGAAGACATAGTATGAGTTAGCAGCACCTAATTACACGAAGATTCCTTATTTCAATTGATGTATTTTTCTCCTGAATCTCGATATAGTAATTGTCATATCATCATATTATTCTGCAGAAAAACCTTGGATCAGATTCATGACCGTTCCAAAGGAGATCTTTTGGATTAGCACTTACAATGTTGAAGGCGGTGAATCTGTGTCGCGTGCATATCATCTGCATTGTTTCAATACATACAACCAGAGACGGAGCTTAGTAGAGGCTAGACTGGGCTATGGCCCCCCAAGCTTTACATATTTCTCTTAATAAACAGTGTTTATCTAGGAATGTTTATTATATTTTACTCTTGATTATCACTACCGGCCCCTCCTGGTTTTGTTACCAAGCTCCGTCACTGCATACAACTGTAGCAGTTGGTACATTTAGAACAAACCAACGCAGCCAGCGGTCCTCTAGCATTCGGTGGCAAATGAACTGTAAAGAATGGTGTGGAATGTGATACCTTCTCAAGCTCACGGCTTCATGTTATATAGACTAGGAAAAGCCCCTAGCGTAGCATTACAACTTGAGTTACAAGTAAGATCAAAACACCTTCTTAACTTGCTATACAAGAGTACATAATAGATTACAATAACCATATCTCAGCTGACATGAAGCCCAAGCCAAAACATCCGTATATTCCAACACGTACCTCATGGTCCTCTCCCACGACGACGTCAGCGAGATGTTGTCGTCATCAGGAGCTGACGATTGCGAGCCAGAGCCAATGAGTGATGATGGGGGGAACGAATCTGCATGCGGAATTGGCTCGAGCTTTTGTCGCAACATCTATTAACTCCGTTCCAAAATGTAGTATATATGGAATATCAGTTCTGGAAGCAGATGCGCGTTTGGGCGGCTTTTTTGCTTAGCTGTGTCCTCCCAAGACGTTAGCATGGACGACCGCGTAGACTTTTGCATTGACTTGTCTCGACACTCTAGAATTTGGATGCTAGTACTGTTTAAACATGTTTTACTGATTGCGACAGCCGGTGGCAAACGAGCTGTCGCCGCCAACACTTCGCGACAGAGATTGCACATGGCGGATTCGACTTCTACTTTCTTTGCCGAATCTGATGTTTTCTTCGCCGTCCAGTTGCTAGATGACGGATATGTGTCGTTTTCGAGACATCGGACTCTCAACACGAGGAATGAACCTGGAAGACGCGACGGAAACCTTGTTGGCAGTTCGTAAATGGAAACGTCGTTCCATAAGTAGTAGTATGTGCCATAACCTCATCAGACAACACAATGATGATTGGTTTGTCCGTACACCGCGTATGCTGAGGGCTGATGAGTGATGACCCAATTGGTCAGTTTGGTGCGTGGCGTAGGCACTGACGTGTGCGCATGGAACCACGGCCAAGTCGATCGGTCAGAGACGGGACCAGCCTTCCGGAAATCCACCGTTCAATGAGACGAGATAAGCAAAACAATTGACCTCAACAATCTTGCTCGTTTCGGTAATTGGCACCTGCTCAACGAGTATCCGCGTACAGATGCAAGCTGAGAGAAGAGAACACACTTTTTCTTCTCGACGATCGAATAGAGTTCACACATATATCACACCAACAGAGTTCTCTCTAACCATGTTAATTGTGTGTAACTTATTCTCTCCAACATTCCATTTCGAGGACAAGAAAAGGATTTGGATCCAAAGGCAGGCACATATATATGCTTGCTTTCTCTGACGTGTTTTCAAGATCTTTTGAAATACTACAAGTTTTATATACCCTCCTGCCTCTGAAGTTGTTAGAGAAATAAAACTAGCAAGGTGGTATGTAGAATTTATTCTTGACTTCCACATCCGCAAAACCCTGTCAAGGTAGTACTCGCGTGTATTTGTGCGAGCTATGTAGTCCACTCCATGAGTTGCAGCTTAAGTAGATCTAATAGAATTCTCTTGAAAATTCTTTGTAGTAACTGTACGTAAGGAAACAGTGGTGGTCCAAATAACTTACGGTACGTACTAGCCAGCTACAGTAGGACAGTACATATGCACGTCTGAACTCTGAAGCGCTCAGCTCGGTACAGGCAGTGTACACACACAGTACAGCCCTAGTCATAGCGGCGGCAAGGATTTTGATTTTTGATAGTGGAGAGAGCACGTGCTGGTTTCCCGTTAGAGGGTCCAAACGTTTTCCTTCACGTGCTGCTAATAAACTCACTTGTTTCGACATTCACAATGTTGAATGCCTATGAATGTTTAGCTAATGATAGGACTTTGCATGCATTTAGGAATTGGAGTTCCTCTTGCCATACAGATTTGTTTGTGTAGCGAAGCAATATCTATCGGGATTTGCTAATTTTCAGTCGATCGAATGTTTGGGAAACTTTCAATTTTCATCATCCAACATCACTAGATTGAAATAAGATGGTCTACATATATAATCTTTTTTAATAGTCTATACAATGATTTTCCCCTCTATCCACATGTTACATAACCCGACAAAATTAAATAATAAAAAACAAATTCTAATCATGTAGATCGAAAATTTCTAAACATTTCACTCAATTGAAAAGAAGGAACGATGATATCTATCTATATATGTTTGAGCAAGAAAAGTATACACCTTGTTCGCTCTCAAAGTCTTGAAAGTACCATATGAATCAAACAAAACAAATTACCCACCACAACCATTACTAAGAAATTAAACTAAAATATCCCTACAATGCTTCAGAACCCAACAAAATGCCATTATGAAAATTTAGACAAAAATATACCTATAATGCTTTAAATATTAACCGCCATTGCCTTACACAAAGATAAACTAAATATATAAAATATAATATATATTTTTAAACAAATATAAATTATAATATAATATTATTTTTCTAAGATTGCAAGTATTAGTAATGTTATACTACTTCTTTACAATGAATTAATCTTTTTATTCAAATTATTCAATATTTAACTAATAAAATGGAAGTATATAAGTTAGCGATATATATTTTGAAAATTACCCACTGTTACCACTATATAAGTTTATATATTACAAAATTTTTCTATTATAAAATTGTAACTCATAAATTGTTGTAATCATGGTTAGGCAAGTTGGAATAATCATGTCCCATTCACTCTTTTTTTTTTGAAAAGAGATCTTACTGGGCTTTAAATTTCATTTGCGGATGATTGCAGCATGTAATTTGAGTTCGTAATAAAACAAAATGCAAGAGGCTCCATTCAAATTTCAAATACAGCTTGAATCTGGAAGGATAATACTGATAGTGATAGAGGGGAACACTTGGAGCCATGTTGTCTCCTCTTCTCCATGCATTCATATGCATCAGGCTTTCATATGAAATGATTTCCTCCTAAAATATAAGGATTTGTTGAATGGCATCACATTTGATTATTTGTCTTATTTTAAAATATATAAAAAAGTAAATCGTATTTTAAATATTTTTAATAATGAAAAAATTATAAAATAAAATAATATTTTTAAAAATATTTTAAATAAGATAAATTATTCTCAAACATAGTGTCTGAAAGTCAACAAAAACTTACATTTTTTGAAAAATGAAGTAGTTTCATAGCATTGAAAAGAGAGTTGCCTAGTATGAAAGCTTATTTATTAAAAATGAAATCCCCACTAAAATAGCCTAACAAATGCACGCTCTAGGTACGACGCTCTAGCTACTATTTAATGCAAATAAAACTTAGATTGAGAATGGCCTAATAGTACCAGGTGTGTGCCTTGATGCTAGAATGTTAAGAGAGCATCACAGATAATCGAGCATTTTGCTTGTTTCTTGCGGTCAACGTCGTGTCACTACATTAGGACGATGCATCAAAATCAAAACTCCAAAGGTTAAGGAATGCACTGCTGTGCGTCTCGTCCATGTTGACGTCTTCCGTTGATGCCATCATCGGCAGGTGGTGCCCGTGGCTCCCCATCACGGTGGGCGAGTAGAGCGGCGGCGGGTTGTTCACGAACTGGGACCAGTCCAACCTCTCCACGGGCACATCAACCTGGGCCGGCACGCCGTCGTCTTGCGGCGTCAGCAAGGGATCATCGCGCGGAACCGTTGCATTGCTGTGGTTGTTGGCGTACGACACCGCGATCGCGTACACCTCGTTGGGGTCGCTGGTCCGGGGAATGGCCGGCGGCGAGCCTGGGAAGTTTAGCCCGTCCGCCGCGCCGGCGCCGCGGAGGCAGACGAACGCGGCGTCGAACGCTCGCGCCGCCTTCTCCGGCGTGTCGTGGGAACCGAGCCATATGCGCTCGCGGCTGTTGGGCAGCCGGATCTCGGCCACCCACCTGCCCCACTTGCGCCGCCGCACACCCTTGTACTTCTTCATCCTCTCCCCCGACGACGACGGCGACCGCGCATGCTGCTCTGGCGGCGAAGTCAACATGTTACTATCGATCAGGAGCTTATAACAAAGCGGCTGTGTATCTAGCGCTAGTAAGCGCAGTGGCTGCCAAGGCCGTCGTGCGGGGGTGGTGTCTCTCATGATCAGCTCGGCTCGACTCAGGACTTTATACGGTTCGGTTTGGCGCGTCGGACGAGATGTGACGAGTAGGCTGGCGACGTGTTCGGACTACTTATTAGCTGTCCTCCCGACGACGTGGGCAGGCGACGAGTACTATGTATACTCAACTTTCACACTGGATCTCCTGTCTTGTGTGAAATCATAATGTGCAGGGGACCGATCAATTGGGATTAAGTTCATAGTGATCCGTGTGCGTTTTTGTGTTTGCGAGGTTAAAGTTTAGTTACTAACACCATCTAGCTCGGCAAGTGGAATAAGACTAACTTATAAATCTAGTGAATTTAACATCATGATTGAACTAACACTAAGAATATTGGATCGGGTCATTGACTCTTTTATGTAAAGCAAACACCAAAGCGCACCTAAAAATATGTTACTGTATATAGGAGCATGAAGTCCAACCACACCCAATTGTATATGTGAGGAGCACGGTTAACAATACCGTTGGAACCCCGGATACCGCTGCGGTTTGTCGATAACCACAGTTAGTGACAAAACCGCTGCTTACCGCTTGAATGCGAAAATCAAATTCAAACAAATTTGATTGGTTTTGAGGTCGGTAACCGAGCGGTTTTACTGGTCTAGTGATGACAATTCAGTCAAAATCAAGAATAAATGGAAAAACGTGAAAGGATTTTTTTTTGAAATGTTGGAATAACCTTTGCATACTATTTGAAACAATATTAGTCACATATGCCGTTCATATAATTCATACAACATGCATTGAAAATCCACAATGTATATAATCCATACAACATGAGTTCAATTCTAGGAAAAAAGTAATCGTTTAATTAATACAAACATATTTTTAAATATATAATTGTAGAAGACACAACATGATAGAGACTTGGTGCATAAATAATCATGAAACAAATTGTTTTCCAATTTTTATTTCCATCTTTTCTTTTCTGATTTTTTTACCACTTAAACTTGCTCGTTTTCGTAAAGTTCCTACACTATAATTTTTTATTTTGCATCATTTTTTATGAATTTTTATATCAAATTTTTTTAATAAAATAAAATTTATTTGACTAATAACCGGTTTGGTAGGTAACCGCGGTAACTAGCCAGTTTCCGACGGTTTTTCCAACCATGGTGAGGGGACTATTGATCATGTTTGGTCCTTAAAATATTACAGTCCATACATGGTACTTGCACTTCTTTTTTGCTTTTGCAATCCTCCAGTTAATTAGTTGAATTCGACTTCTGCACACTGATCGTTGACTAGAATTTTCAATTATTGGCTGGACGGTACCAGAAAGCATCCGTACATCCGTGTATTTTTCGAATCCGAGTGACGAGCGACTAGATTCCAGCCTTCGAATCGATGAACGGCCTAGGAAGTGACGTAAGCACGGAGCCAAATTGGTCTTGTTCAGAGGCGGGACCAGCCTTCCTTCCAGAACTTCCCCTTCCGATCAAACAGTCCAAAACATTTGTTCGACACCCTACTCACAGAATAAATATGCGAAGGCTCGTGTATGGAAAATATTGCAGGTCTGGAAATTGGGGCAGTATCATCCAAAAAATGGTTCGTAGAACTCAGAACATACTGTTTTTAATGCATGGCACACAATCCACCATTGATTCAGTTGTTTTTCATTGTTTGTTTGTGTAATGTAAGCTTGAGTACATTGTTTCAGTCGATGAATAAGGTGTGTTTGGAACGAAGGAATGAAAAACGTAGGAATAGGAAAAAATACGGGAATGAAGAAAACATAGGAACCCAAAAAGTGGAAAAACTATAGGAATTCAATACGGAGGAACGAAGAACTGTAGGTGTTTGGAATGCAGGAATGGAAACACAGGAATGCAAATATTATTACAATATCATTATTATAAGCTATATCTATATTGTTTGATTCAATGAGTATAATATAAATCAGATTAATAATTTACTCTTGTGTGAGCTATCCCAACCATCTAGTATATTAGTCCAAGTAATTAGGTGGTTGGATGCAGATAGTTAGTTTTTTTGTGCATGCGGAGTAGCGTTTCTCTCGGAAGTCCCATTCTCTTTCTCTCTCCGTGCACTGATCTCTCTCTTGCTTGCCTTGTTTATTAACCTCAATCATTGTGGCCTCTAGCTCTTTGTCTCTCTTCGGCGCGTCGTTCGTGACTTTCCCTGAGCTTAGAGCTCATTCTTTGATTCCTGCATTTTATGGAGGAAGGCGTTCCTTTCCAAAGGAATTAGAAGCACCATTCCTTCAACACAAACACCACGTGACGTCAGCAATCCTAAGAAAACTCATTCCTTTGAAATTCCTTTGACAATCCTCCATTCCAAACACACCCTAAGCAAGGAGCAGCAATGGCCGCCGCCGGTTTAGAGTTAGCGTTGGCGGATTGTCCAGGGAGTAATTCATGGTTGCCAGATTTGAAAGAGGTAAAGGGGAGGCAGGCCAGTCCAACAGTGGTGGCAGGAGAGAACCACCGGAGCAAGCGACTAGTTAGCGTGGCAGCGGAGGCGCGGTTGAAGCCGAGCGGCGGCGGAGTAAGGCGAGGGAGGAGAAGGAGAAGAGAGGACACCCGACGGAAGTTGAAGAGAAATCGTGGAGCGTTTTTACTAACATTCGTCAAATGAAAATTCCTCATTTTTCAATCGCCTAGCATCTCTTTTTTTTTTTGATAACATAGCATCTCCCTTTTTAGAAAGCGAGTACGAACTACAAAGGTTCATAGAGGTAGGACATACTTGCATGTTCGTAATTGAGAGGTTTATAACGGGTGATCAATGGTAGGCTGGTGCAGCATACACATACTGTCTTTGGTCTTATAATTGAAGAGCAAATTTTGCTCAGTTGAAGGCCGTTTATACCCTTACTCATTTTGATTTTCACGTTGTTGCAGCCTAAGAGGCTGAGCGTTAACTCACGCAGATTAGTCTTCTACAATTATATGAAAAAACAAAACTCATCAGATCGGTCTGGCAAGAATTTTTCAACACAATTCACCTGGGCAGCAAATCAAGAGCAACTCAGATTTTTCACCAAAAGCCAAATTGGGAATTGCAATCCCTGGGCATATTGCTTTGTGCAAACCAGCTGGTGAATACTAAAGGAACACCAACCACCAGGTACATAAAAAAAATTACAGGGTGACAATAGGGCTTTTTGGCCCAAAATATATCACATGTAAATAAACTCAATTCTCACTATCGACTTTTAAATGTTTATATCCCAGAGTTTGTAATGTGCATTTCTAGAAATTTGCAGAGCAGTGCACCCGTAGAGGCAGAGAGATAGATGATCACCTTGCATTCTTTCCACTAGCAGTCTACTGGCTGTGAACTCAAAATGGAAACTGATCACATGCTCAGGAGAGGACAGCCATCACATCAGATGCTCTCAACACGATGTAACCAGTACCATCAGCACCCTTGAACTCACTACCCGCATACTTGGAGTACAGCACAGTGCTGTTTGTAGGCACTGACAGTGGCTGCCTCTTGCCTTCCTCATCCAGAGGACCTGGGCCAACAGCTACAACCTGCACGGGCAAATATGGTTTAGCTCATATATTTGAATGGCATGTGCTCAAGCTATAAATATGGTAATCTATAAATAAATGGCGGTACAGAACTCACCGTTCCAATGGATGGCTTCTCTTTTGCAGTTTCAGTGAGGATAAGGCCCCCGGGAGTTTTCTCTTCAGCTTCTGCAACCTGATAAAAATGCAAGGCAGTAGGATGTAATGATGAGATTTATATTATTCAACAAATAAGGATATAAGAATAACACGCAAATCTACAGTATTACTCATATAATAAAAAGATCAACATCCCAGAAAGAAATTGCTAAAACTAACATGATTACCTTGATTAGAACTCGGTCATTGAGAGGCTTCATATCCTTCACATCATCAGTTTCAAGAATACCAATGATATCATCCTCCTTCAGGATGAGATGTTTCGCGTCATTGAATTCAACCTCAGTACCAGCATATTTTGAATATACAACTTGAGCCCCAGCCTGCATAGAAACATAGATATTACTGCAAAGTATTTCTTGAGCAATCCACAGGAAACATGTACAAAAGCAGTCAAGCTCCAGCTGAACCTGATCATAAAAATGAACTTCTTACATAGGTTGTACTCGACTACCTTAATCATGATAAATTAAACAAGCTTAAACACAAATAACCATTTAACTGGTTGAGACATTTTTATGCCTGGACACTCAAGTTGTAAGGAATCAAATTTGTTTGTGGCCAAATCTGCCTAAATAATTCAGGAATCAATATACATAAGCAAGTTGCAACTGTAAACAGAATAGAATACAAAGTATTTCATGAATTATCAATTAGCACAAACAATTATATTCTCTTATCTCAATCAGATATAGAAGAGAATTACAAGGTATATTGGAGTCTTCAAAATACCAAATCAAAATTTGCACAAGTTTAGGCTTGTTGCACTTTCGCAAATATTTAATAAATTATCTTAAGCACCTTTTAGATGACTATCAAATGCTAGCTTGATGCGATGTGGATCTTCCATGTATGGAATTTGTCTAGTGCTCTTACCCATACTTTGCCTAACCTTGCCTAGCAAAGGACAGAGGACAAACAAGCATGTTTGGTTCCTTGGCTTGGTTTGAACTTAGGCAAGGTGGCGAAGGATTTCCTTATTTCAAAATCAACTTCCTCCTCCCCTACCAAGGTTTGTATTGGCCGTCCTTGCCAAGAAAGGCTAGCGGGCAAGGAAGCAGAGCCAAGACCATAGCAATCTGGAGGATGCCAATGTGCAACAATACACCATTTCAAAACTTATGAAGGCCGTTGCAAAATGCAACAAAATGATGCAGGGGTACACAATCATTTGAACCTTTGGTGGGAGGCACCGTGAACTGCAAATAAGAGAGCTCTTGATGCAGGGGTGGCTGATCTATATGATGAGAATCCAAAAATGCAGGTGGATATGAACTAGTAGCTAACTTGAGGACTGCCCTAGCATGGTAGCAGGCTATCCAGTTACGCATATACTTGTTTGTATGTGTATCATTTGCACATTAGAAGCATCCATATCAGTGCAAATATTCCTATGAATTATGGAAGAACTGTAACAGGTTCACAGAACCAATTTAGTTAATTTGAAATTAAAAAAAAGGCTGCATAAGGCTACTGTACTAATCAAAATTTGAATGCTCCCAACTTAACTGGATTATTGTTACCTTATAGCTTTGAATGAAAAGGTTTCCTTGATCAAAAGGGGGAAAAAAAGAGGAACCAGAGGCAACGATATAACTTTCAGGCACGGATCTAGTGACAAATTAAAATGCAGTTACATCATAGACTTGTTTGCTTTTTGTGGTAACCATTACTGGCCTCATTCTTGCCACTCGTTCATCATTTCATCAGTAACTAACTAATCAGTTGGCTGCGCAATATATTCATCAGCAACTAGTGCATCACATTGATGATAGTTGCAGCAATAAAAACTTATCTCTTTAGATACATTTTCACAAGTCATACATAACACAGATATCAGACATATCTTTACCATGCACTGCACTGTGAGTAAGAATTTACCTGTACGCCAACCTCTATCTTCTTATCCCCAATGGTCCTTCCTGCTCCAACAGCAACAACCTCACCTCCTTGTGGCTTCGTCTGTGCGGTTGATGGAAGCAAAATCCCACCAACCGTCTTCTCCTCCGCAGCACTTAGCTTCACAAGCACCCTATCTCCTAGAGGCTTCAGTGAAGTGTACTGCGATATGACAATAATTTGTTAACTCATTGCAGGAATCAATACAGATAGCGCCTACGGCCTACCAAATCAATTCAAGCAAATAATGTACACGATGCTGACAATTACACATGTAATGTATTTCAGTTGTGTACCTTCGGGGTGACAACAGTGGCAGCCCTGACAACAAGACTACGGAAAGAGCGCCTTGACGAGTTGACTCTGAGCATCGATGCGGTTGAGGCCAAGCCCTTGTTAGGGAAAGCCACAGCGGCAACACCCGCACCAGAGAGCTGAACTGACGACATTCTCGTTAGCTCGCTGAACACCAACTACCTGTGCATTGAAACGATGAGAGATCGGAATAAACTGGAGATGAACCAATCGTGTTAATCGATACAACCACCCTGAGCACACTAACTACGAATAGATATCCGAGAAATGAAAGATTTCGCGAAACAGGCAGAAAATTTCGCCCGATTCAACTCAATAATCAAGTCAAACACCCTTCTCCAATCACGCCTGAAAGACTGGAGTAGGATTAGCCTCCAATCCACTATCGCAAACAGGTGAGCTCGACCGAATGAACCTCTCCTCCCTACCAAATCGCAAAACAATCGCCACTCCCAGCCATGCAACCCAATCGGCGGAACAACCTATTACCAAATTACAGCACCCAAACTGACATCCCGAAAACCCGCCGAATCAAACACCTAAAAAGCGCGAATCTACCACAGGTCCCTAGCAGCTGGTGAGTACCTTGGTCCGGGGATGTGCAGCGGAATCCGGCTGCCGTGCGCGAGAAGCGAATCGGGGTAGGCGTGGGAGGAGATAAACCCTATGCGAGCGAGAGCAGAGCAGCGGCGAAAGCGCCAGAGCTAAAGCCCAGCCCCCACTTTATCTTCAACCCACCGCGCGGTCCGCTGCTCCGCGGCCGTAGAGTTACCCTGGTCCGATACGGGTTTCCGCGACGGGAGTTTTTGTGAGTTTGGTGCGGTACGCTGTTCTGAGCGGTAGGGCACCGGGGCTGGTTTAACCAGCGGGTTGGTGAGGCGAACGGCCCATTAGGCTGGATGGTTCTAGAATACCGTAGGGACTCTTGGGAGTGCGCGGCTAAAAAAAATCTTTCCTTCCTTGGGAAGCCATTTCAAAATCCTCGCCTCCAACGGGACGCGGCTTCCCTCCTCCCAAACCATCCTCCCATGCATACTCCTAGACACGTGACGAAATTTTATTGGACCACGTTTTCGCACGGACCCAACACCCAACAGAGGAGCCCCCAACGGAGGAGGAGCGTATCTCCCGTTTAGTTTTCCGTTTCGCTCGGATCTCCAGCGGCAAGTCAACATCCAAAAGGAAATAAAATAGCCGCCAATCAGAATCCAAAAGAAAATAAAATAGGCGCCAAATCAAAATGACATAAACAATAATTCCCGCCACAACCATTTACACAAAGGATACTATTCTTTATCTATCACCCCAACACGCACAATATAGATATCTCTTCTATCTCTCAGATTCCCCAAACAAATCCTTTGGTATGTGATGAAGCGATCGGGTGACGGAGAAGTGAATGATCCCAAAGTTTTGATCTCACCGGCAAACTTCATGGCTCCTGGCGTAGAGTCAAATCAGATTGCTCCAAACTTGACTCATCCTCCTAGAGTTCCTCCGACCAAACCAACAGGATCAATGACTCCTAGTTCTCCGTGCAACCCGGATGCATCATGTTTTGAAGAAAACCTGGAAACAACACCACCATTGGAAAGTGTAAGATTATATTCTCATCTTTGTTATGTTCGATACTTTAGATTAATCTTTTCTTAATCTATTGTATTATGAATAAATTAGGATCATGAAAAATATTTTGCATCTCAAATGAAGAACTGTCCGGAAGACATGATACCGAAGATAGGAATGGCATTCAACTCCGAGCAAGGCGCATATGACTTCTACAATGCTTATGCCGGAAACATGGGTTTTAGTGTTCGAAGGAATGGTTGCCACTATGTGGGAACTTCTACCACAATAAAGACTAGGACATTTTGTTGCTCTCGTGAAGGTATGAAACATTCACTACTCTTTACTACAATATATATCTGCTTAGCACCATGTAATTTTAACCAATCTTTTACCTTTGCGGGGACTCGTCGTCATGACAAAAGGACAGACCCAGCAGAAAATAATATAAGTTTCAACAAACTAGATTCACGGTGTATGTGTCAGGCCTCCATGAAAATCAGCCTTATCAATGGATCATATGTTGTGTATTACTTTGTGCCTGAGCATAGTCACTCCCTTGCCATCGATGCACGAGACCCACCAATTAAGATCACAAAGAAAAATTGATGAGGCACAGATTGCAAGGATAGAAGTGGCAAAATCTGTAGGCATCTCTACAAAAGCAGCTGTTGATCTATTGGCAAAGGAAGCAGGTGGAATGGAGAATCTTGGATTTACTCGTGTCGATGTGAAGAACAAGTTATACACAAAGAGATCACTAAAGGTACACACAGGTGATACCGGAGGTGTATTGGAATATATGGAAAAAAGACATCAGAAGATGCTAAGTTTTTCTACTCTATTCAAGTCGATGAGGATAATTTGATAACTAACATTTTCTGGGCAGATGCTAAGATGGTTGCAGACTATGATTCTTTTGGCGATGTTGTTGGTTTTGACACAACCTACAGAAAATTGGATGATGGACGTCCTCTTGGTTTGCTTGTAGGGGTAAATAATCATAAGAAAACAACTATTTTTGGTGCTGCACTTCTATCTGATGAGACATCGAGAGTTTTATATGGATGTTTAACACATTTTTAAAGGTAATGTCTAGAAAGAAACCACGTACTATATTGACAGATGAGGATACAGCAATGGCTAAAGCAATCAGAATAGTTCTACCAAATACTCATCATAGGCTATGTGTGTGGCATATGAATCAAAATGCATGCAAGCATCTTGCTGGAGCTGTTAAGGAGTATAAGAAATTTAACATTGAATTTTAGAAATGTATTTATGATCAAGAAGAGGAGGATGATTTTATAAATGCATGGAACAAGTTGCTAGAGACGTTTGGGCTGCAAGGTAATCAATGGCTTGAGCGAATTTTTGATAAAAGGTATCATTGGGCACTAGTATACGGTAGAGACTCATTTTCTGCGGATATGAGTTCTACACAGAGAAATGAAAGCTTGAACAATGAATTGAAAGGTTATATCAGTGTAAAGTATGACATGCTTACTTTTTTTGAGCACTTCGACAGGCTGGTGAGGGATAAGCGATATGAAGAGGTTACATGTGACTTCAGAGCAACACAATGCACACCTGTACCAAAGGCGGAATCGACAATATTAAAGCAAACAGCAAAAGTGTATACTCCAACAGTATTTAGGTTATTTGAGGATCAGGTGTTGCAAACTTTAAACTGTGACTTATTTTGTTGTGGTGATGATGGTGGTGAAAAGGTGTACAAAGTAAAAGTTCATGGGAAGCAACATGGACATACTGTTAAGTTCTTGCCTTTAGATTCAAAAGTGAGATGTAGCTGCAATAAATTTGAATTCGCTGGAATTTTGTGCTCTCATGCACTAAAGATACTGGACATCAACAATATCAAATCAGTTCCCGAGGAATACATATTGAAGAGGTGGACTATTGATGCGAATAATTTACATGTAACTAGCAACCATAGCATGCATGAGGATCCCAAAGTCGAGTTATCAAATCGCTACTCTACATTAAGTAGAATTTTCAATCGGATACTTGCTAGAGCTGCTGAATCCGAAGAAGCGTATTCCATTTCTACTAAAACTGCTGAGAAATTGGCAGAAGACATAGACAAAGTCTTGCAAATCAGGCCTAATCAGGATCTGACTAGTTCCTCTACTCTCCAAGGTTTATATATTAAATGACACTAGAATATGATTACAAAGTTATTAAACTACTCCTTTCATTGTTTCAGCTTTGCACCTCCTAATGAAATTATCTACAGGTTCAAAAGAAAATCTGAGTACTAGGAGGCCAAAGGGCATCAAACTCAAGCGGAAGGAAATTCGCGGTTCAGCAAGACCTATTGGTGGTTTAGAAAAATCATCACGTGGCAGAAAAAGGACAAAGAAAGATGCTAATATCACAGCACAGACACCATCAGATCCACAAACAATAGTGATGGTACACACTTTTAAAGCATTATAATTCAAATATTTTTATTATGTCTCTTACATTCTTGTTGCTTCGCATCCTTTAGGGTCACTTGGAGAATCCCAGCAACCAAAACTTCATGCATACATCAAAGTATTATGGTGCTCTAGGCACATCAATGCACGCACCTTGGGTCAATCTTATGTTAATGCCCGGAGCAATATCAAGGACTGCAACAACACGGGTCAATTCAACCATTTACTCCAGAATTCTACAATAGACTTCCCTAGTCTTATAGGAAGTTAGATATTTTTCTAAAAAAGAAATTGCAGTGTGATACACGACTAATATAAATATTATTAGGACTTTGACCTTTGAAGCATGAAACTTATTTTCTTTAGTGATTTTGCTGTACTAAAACATATTTTTTCTTTTGAGGTAATTGAAGCATGAAACGTGTATCCAAGGAAGTCCAAAAGTAGGATTACACAAATTGGGATTCAAAAGCCCGATTCTATGCCGTGCCCCAAAATGTTGTACTATGTGATATGAGATGGCTAAATATATTTTGCGTTGCAATCCTAGTCTGCTTGGTTGAGTAATCAAACAAAAAACAAAAGAATTTCATCAAGTTAATTTTAGGGCTTCTATATATGTGTACATGCATTCCCGAATCATGACACTGGAGTTCAGTACATATCAATATACAAATCTCCAGTAATGAATCCAATGGTTGAGTAGTAACTGTTGAAGGCTTGTCAGTGTAAAGATACTGAACATTAGTTGTCATTTAGTATTCATCTCCACCATTGACGATGCAGTAATAGAGAATTTAATAATTCTGTCGACTATCACAAAAGCAGTAGTGTACTGAATATTAATGAAACAAGGAACAGAAACAAGGAGCAAGACGCATGGAGCCAATCTCTTACCATACAGTATCTTCCGGATAATAGAGATCGATGTGTTGTTCTTCCCAACAATCTAGAAGAAGATGGAAATAGAGCCCAGCCTGCCACTGGGAGAGAGGGGACGGACGGAGAGGACGCGACGGTGTGCGGCAACCGCGTTGGCGGCGGTGCGGCACCAGCGCGTCGCCGACCACGAGAGCTACGACACGGACGTCGTCCTGGCCGAACACGAGAGCACATCTCGGCCAGAAGAGCAGGAACGAGGACGCCCAGCGCGAAGATCTGCCGCACTGGCATTGTCATGGACGGACTGTTGACGAGCATCGATATGGTGGCGAAGTTGGTAGAACGCCACCGCCGACCGTAGATCCGGGCGGAACTACAATGGATTTGGCCGGAGTTCCATGGATTTGGTCGGAGTGGGGAGAGGATTGGGCGAGCTACCGATGGGAGCTAGCAGCGGGAGAGAGCAGAACGGTCGCAGGCGGAATCCTTCGCGGCAGAGTCCCGTAATCGATTTATTTTGTCAATTAAATTTGTGTGGGACCCACCCGGACGTTAGGCAAGAGGTGTGTTACGGCCCGTTACGCTCCGTTAGTCTGTGTCCTTCCGTCCAGAGAGAGAAGGTCATCCAATAAAATTTCGCCACGTGTCCGGGAGTATGCATGGGAGGATGGTTTGGGAGGAGGGAAGCCGCGTCCCCTCCAACGTCGTTCAGCTCGGCGGTGAAAAATTTCGCCATTTCCCTCTCAAACGCGCGCTCAAATCCGCGCCGCTGGGTTCTCTTCCCTTCCCTTCCCCATCCCCATGGACCTCCGTCTTGCCCAGCGGCGCTGGGTTAGGGCACCTGATGTCGGGGGCGGAGGTGCAGGCCGGGGCTGGTCAGCAGGGGACGGCGGAGCGACGGAGGCCGCGGTCGCGGTATGCCTCCTCTCAGGGATCGTTTCGTATTTTGGTATGGTTGCGGTTTGATTTGGCTAATTGTTGCGTTGCATGTTTTGGATTGGTGTGGGTGCAGATAAGCGGGAGGAGACGGCGAAGGCGGACTCCGACAAGTTCTCGGCCATCATCACGCAGGCGGACTGCCTGCACGAGCTCGGTAAGGGTCTTCATTACCGAAAACAGTGTTTTATTCGCTTGAGATTTTAGGTTGAGATTAGATGTGGCACGCTGCGCCTGTGCCTTGGTTTCGTCTGGAATTTCTGTTTTGGGCTGGCCATTGGAGTTTTCAAAAGTAGAAATGCCACAAATCAGACTATCTGAGTGGTGTACCTAACCATTTCCAATCAATAACTGGGATTGCTTGTTGAGCACAACTGGAGCACACATTTAGCTCCCAACAGAATTGAGCTGCTTTGTGTTTGCATGTTAGTAATTGATAGTTCAGTTACTTTATTTTGTGAGTTGGGTTATGCTATTCCATGCTCAACAATTTACTGAAAATATTGGTAAATGCCTCAGTTGTGACCAAACTCGAGTTGGCTATCACTTGGTTTTGCTCCAAAGCTTTAAGAGCTCTTATCCGTATCATGGTTTGTTATTAGTCTTCCCTGAGATTTAATGATCATAGGCTAATTTCTTTTGAAGGTTCCAAACTCAGCTGTTTGTTTGTTATCTTGATAAAGGTTTGCTAGCATTTTTGTTCACATCTAAATCTGCCTTGCATCTTACCATAAGTTTAAGCACAATTCTGTCAGCAGTTTGTAGACTTCTAATGCCTCTCCCATGAATGTAGCATGCACAAATCTATTTTCACTAGTATATTAAATTTATTCCTTCGTTTTTATATTACTCTCTTACAACCATGGATTTGAAATATAAAAAAACTCGACCTGCTGGGGGTAAGACAGCCCCAGGCTTTTTTTTTACGAGAGAAGACCTTCTCACGCGGGCCGAAAAAACCCCGAACCCCTGCCCCACCCTTACACAGCGGCACCGTAACCCATGTGCTTTGGCGTTGTGACAAATGAGGGGATTGTTTTTAACCCCAGCCTAAAATTTGCTCCCGTCGCGAGTCGAATCCAGGACTTGAGAAGTGCTACTAGAGCCATCTAACCAAATCAGATAGAGGCTTATTCGCATGGACTTGAAATATATGCTCATTTTTTTATGTCGTTGGTTAGCTAAAAAATTAAACTAATGAATACAATCAATACATCCTCTTTCACTTATTTTTGGTGCATTGCCGCTGGTCTGATGCAAATTTCTTGCTGTGGTGCAGGAGGAAGCTCAGGACTCATCTTACGAGTGGTGGCTGCATGTGTTCGATGATGACTACGAAGATGAATTCAATGCACAGCTTCCTTTTCTCCTATATGCTATGTATCATGACCTGGAAGTTGAAGAGGATGAAGATGATGATGCTGATCAGAATGTCCCCACTGATTTAAGTCCTTTGACCTCTGATAGCCTGAAGAGGGCTAGCAGTACAAGCACGACTGGAACAAGCCCTGCAAAGAAGAGCGAGAGCCCTATTGTCAGAATACTCGAGAACATGCTTGCCCTAAACAAGGAAGCCCACGAGCAAAAGATGACAATGATGCGAGCACAGGTTGCAGCAGCTGCGGAGGAGGAGAAGACCCTGAAGGAACAGGAAGATGTACACTTGCGTATTGTGAAAGAAAGGGCGCTTGAAGCTGGTGTGCGTAAAGGCAGTAAGGAGTGGTTCGCCCTTGGGATCCTTGCTCGTGATTGGAGCATGAGGTCCTTGTTCCTGGATATTGAGACAGCAGAAGGAAGACTAGAATTCATCGGCCACGTCATCGACCGGTACATGAAGAACTAGCTGTTTAGTTCCACGCTTGCGTGTTTATTTGTTGTTCCCATGTTCTGTCCTTTATGTTGAATATTTCATGAGTTGGACAATATTTATGTATGGACAAATGTTTGTAATAATTTGAATCCTTTCTTTCTATGCTGCCATGATTGTTGTTTCAGTTCAATCATTTCTTCTATGCTTGCAGCATTTGAGACTTAATTTCAATCATTTCTTCTATGCTGTCATGAATGTTAACTGATATTTCTTGTGATTGCTTTTTTTTTCTAGAATACGCAGGAGAACTGCGCATCTCTCTCTCTCTCTCTCTCTCTCTCTCTCTCTCTCTCTCGCTCGCTCCCCCTCCCCCTCCCCCTCCCCTCTCTCTCTCTCTCTCTCTCTCTCTCTCTCCCTCCCCTCCCCCTCCCCTCCCCCTCTCTCTCTCTCTCTCTCTCTCGCTCTCTCTCTCTCTCTCTCTCTCTGCTGCCGCCAAAAGGCTAGTGCTGCTGCTGCTAGGATGTTTTCCGTTTGGTAGGAATCACAAAGATGGGGGTTGACGGTGGAGATGTTGAGGGCGCCAAATCCACTCTCAGTGAAGTTATTGTACCTACAAACAAGGTTGCTCAATACCTTAACCGGAAAGGTAGGACCTCACAAAATGTAATGGCAGTATGTGACATGGACATGAGATTCACATTTGTACTTGCTGGTTGGCTAGGTCAGTTCATAACATGAGGTATTCAATGATGCCATGGCAAAGTATGGTGACAAATTTCCACATCCACCTGATGGTATGCATTAGTCGTAATTAAATGTTCTATATTGTTGTTTTCATTTGTTTATAGAAGGAAAACCAACTTGAACTATTTATTTGTTTGAACATGCAGGCAAATACTATCTAGTGGTCTCAGGATACCCAAATAGACGGGGTTATCTTGCACCATACAGGGGAACAAAGTACCATCTTCAAGAGTATCGCCTTGGAACAAGGCCAAGAGGTATGAAAGAGACTTTCAACTATGCACATTCTTCACTTTGAAATGTAGTAGAAAGGGCATTTGCAGTGCTAAAGCAGAAGTGGAGGATCTTGTTTAGTGTTCCCAGTTTTCCACTTTAAAAACAAAGCAAAATAATTGTCGCATGCATGGCACTTCACAATTTCATAATACAAAATGGTAACCGTGATGAAGAGTTCAACTGGATGGAACAAGAAGAGGAATGCAATGAACAGGCCCATCAGGAATAGGAAAGTATCTCAAATGATGGCGATGAAATAGATGAAGAGGACATGAGCATGAATGCTTTCCGTGATCACATTGCCCATGCTCTGTACTACAACCACTAAAATCGGCTGCTGGAGATGCTGATTTCCTATTGACATGGGTGCTTATTTCTGGTTACCTTCCATCCAATTTGATCTTTACTAGTGACCATGTTTCTTTCAAATTATGTTGTTCGATGTTCATTTGTGACACTGAGACCATGTTTATTTGTGATTGTTGCAACATGTTTTGGAATTCTGTTGTTGGAACATCCATTTTATGAATATTGGGAACATCTGTACTTGTGATTGTGTTCTGAAATTTGTGTATTATTGTTGGGTTATACATTCTGCATGATGATTGCATGGACATAGGGGCAAAACAGACATTTCCTGCAATTTAGTGTTTTTTCAGAGGGGTGAAACGAACACTCCCTCTAAATTTTAGACATCAGCATATTTAGAGCCCCAAATTGGTTTAACCCTCTAAAGGAAATGAACGCAGCCTTAAACCTGTAAAGTTTTGAGCCCAAATTTTAGAGGGCTCTAAGGTAACCGAACAGACACTATTACACTGGAAAAAGAACTAGACAATAATATGCCTCCAGACTCAAGAGTTTTCTGGTACCCCTTATATTATACTAGTACAAAATAAAGAAATACAACTTCACCCACTTAGAGTAGGGGCTGCAGCACGGTGAAACAATTCCACTTGGGCTTGTTGATTTTGGTGCAAAGCCACTTGTTACAGACATATGTACACATTATGGTAACTGAGCAATTTGTAAGATTACAGCTTCCATAAAAAAATTACAGTGAATGTGTGTGCCTATAAACATGTAGCTTATGAAATTCAAAGTAAGTACCCCCCCCCCCCCCCAAATCCAAAAAAAAAATCTGACTATGTTGAGTAATCACCCCATCTTGGTGGAACAAAGTTGTCAAGACCTCCAAACCAAGGCAACTTCCTCAAGAACTTCTGGCACAAGTATTTTGGTGAATCCTGTTAGTGAATTGGCTCTAAGTAATACTAGTACCTCGTAAGAGTATTAGGAGTGTATTCAATCCTTCGTCTGACTCCTTGTATCCTTCAAACAATGGTAAGAGGCGCATTAGTATTTACATTACGACCTCCATGCATTAGCATCGTCAGAAGCACTACAAGCTTGCGCTTGTGGAGGGATGCAACCAAGGTCGCCATCTAAGCTCATCTGCTGTACTTCAGCAGACGACAATATTTTAATGCTCTTCACACAACTTACAAACTCCCTGCAAATCAAGATTCCAGATCATTAGAGAAACAGGTCGGGGACAAACAAGCATCATGTTAACGGCAAAGGTATGATGGAAGAGAAGTAAGAACTTACTCCCAGGGGTCATCCCCAACAAGAAGGATATCATTCTCATGATCGACATAGACAAGCTTCCAATCTGTTCTATAGGGATCTTCAAGCTGTCCTTGGATACCAAACATGCATGCGAGATCATGCCGAAGATCATCGTAACCTTGATACCGAGTGATATCAATTGATCTCCCCACAGATCCTCGCTTTTGAACCTTGAATAATGCAATAGGAAATTATGATAATTATTTATGATAGTTATGGAAGTAAATGATCAGACAAAAATAATGAATAAAAGATACAATTCCCTGGACAAAAAGAAAGCATGGAGACATACTAGGTATAAAGGCAAATCTAACAAATATACAACACTACAGTTTTTCAATCATTGCTATCTGCATGGATGACATTGAAATTGATCCATGGGACCAAATACATCCTGCATCAGGTGACATGCTTTCCAATATAGATTCCTTGATCCTGATTTTTTTTATGTACCCTAACAAAAAAAAATATAGTACTCCACAACTGTCTATAACACCTGTATATCAGTTGATCAGGACAGTGATTTTCATATAAATATGTACTTCTAAAAGAATATTTTAGACAACTTCACAATTCAGCTTCAACGATTTGATCAAAATGTACTTCTTAAAGAAGGTTAAACTACACGATCTGAGTGTGTGTGCATATATAGGTAGGCACAAAATGTGTATTCTATACTAAATGATACCAAGTAACCAACCTTAGTGAAAGTTCTCATCCGTTGTGTTTGATTATTCCATAAGCCTTGACTCGGCATTCCACCATCAGTAACAGCAACATCATTTGAACATCCAGGCTTAAAAGACATATCAGGCACACCAAATGACTGGGAGCTGAAGGCAGCAGAGGACAGCTCATTCTCCATATCCCTATGATCTCTTTGTGTTGATGGTAGATTGGATATACCCTTCCCTGAAGACATCCCTCTTGACAACAGGGCATCAGGCATTAATGTATCCACATTTTCTGCGATAAGAAAGTTATCTCTTGGATCAACTTGTACATTGCTATCCAAACAAACTGGAGGAAAGGAAAATCCTTCTCGCGGGCTCTCATCTAAACAGAAAGAGGTCGCAGATGATGCATCAAGTTGATCTGAAGTTGGATGTCGATTAGGTATATGGACCGTTTCTTTACTACCTTGCATATCAGTCTTTATTCGATTATCAGACTTACTTTGAATTTCCTGAAGTAAGTGATCGATCTGCGGTGTTGCTGGCATTTCAGGCAAATTTCTGCTTCCCTGATGTGCTCGACTCAACGAATTTATAGGAGAGATACGACTGCCAGATGGAGCTGTTGAACTGGATGGCTCTTCACTCTCAGCAAGTGCTGAGTGAGATCGTACAAGTTGTTGGGCAGTTAGAGATCCTGCGATGTGGTTTAAAGGTGTTTGCTGCAAATGCTTGAGCTGACCCATAGCATCAGTTCGGATAGCATCAGCACTGCTGAACTGATGTTGAAGAACTTGCTGCTGGAGAATTTCCTGACTTTTCTGAGATAATTGTTGGATCAGTTGGGACTGATGTTGTGGATTCAGCTGAGACAACAGATTTTGTTGTTGAATTTTTTGAAGGAGCTGTAGTTGCAGTTCGGATTGTGATAGATGTTGTAGTTGTGGCTGTTGGCCTTGTAGTAGTGCTTGCTGGAACTCAGCTGTTTGTTGCACCTGTGGAGTGTGATTTAATGGTGGTTGCTGCAACGAAGTCACAGCTGCTAAGCCTGGTAACCCTGGGCGCTGGGTAGGTGACTTGGGTAAACCTAACTGTTGTAGCTGAGATGAAGATGGTTGCAAAATCTGGCTCAACAATTGTGCTTGTGAGACAACTTGTCCACTTGAAGTCTGCTGTTCTTTCAGCTTGTGCTGGTCCATTGGCTGAAGACATGCAGCAGCCTTCAACTGCTGCTGTGGCTGTGACTGTTGCCGTTGGAGTTGTTCTTGCTGTTGCTGCAAGTGAATCGCATTCTGCTGCAGCAGCTGGGCTTGCTGTTGCTGTAGGATTGCAGAATTCTGCTGCAATGGCTGGACCTGCTGCTGTTGTAATACATGGTGAGACTGCTGTTGGTGTTGAGCCAATGAGGTACTTGCAAGGTGCTCCACTTTTGATCCAGCTTGTATATTAGGTAAGCCAATATTTTGGGGCTGTATATTCAACCTTTTTGCTGGATCCTCGTTCACATTGTTCATCCCATCTTGCATACCCAATGCACCTGAGGTCAAGTATTGTGACTGTACAGCTGGGGCAGCAGCTGTTAGCATTTGAGGATTTTGCTGCATAGCCATCCATTGAACTAGACTCAGGCCTGGAAACAGTGCATTTTGAACATCTTTCAGAGCAAAGTCATCGGCAAGCCATGGCATAGCTCTTTTAAAAGCACTCTCAACCTCATTTTCATCATCTGCAAGATTCATTTCATAGAAGAATGAACTATATTCATGGGGGAAAAAATAAATAAGGCAAACAAAATGCTCAAATTTGATCAAGTAACATGACTACACCACAAAGAAGAGGACACAATTATTGCTCACTGTTAATATAAATTTTGCAGACAAGCAAGAACCAACAAAAGGTAAAACAGGTTTGTGTGTTTGTGCCACTGGTTAATGCAGGTTTATGCCACCAGCAGAGGAGTCTAACTATGCAAAGTAGTAGCATGATTCTAAATATGCAAAAAAAAAGAGTGAAACAAATTGACAATCAATTAGACCCAGTGGCACCTAAAATTCTTGATTTGATAAATTCCCAACAAGCAATCCACACTTATTGCTGACAACTGTCACGTCAAGCAACTGCATTAAAGAAATACTGGTGTCCGTACCTGGCATTCCCGGCTGCTTAGGAAGCTTTGGCCTGAAAAATGGTGGTGGGCATATATAAAATGGTGTAGCAACTGGTTCAATCTCCCAAATTGAAACACGGGTGCGCCTCTCAGATGCAGTTGATTCATCCCAACCAACCTAACATGGAAAGAAGATCAAATCAGGTGAAACTGAAGTCCTCTATAGTCCTCAAATATCATTTTCTGTATGGTATAATGTCAACCTTATGTAAAAGTTGTAAAATATCAGGGTTTACATGGTAAGTTAGTCCTTTTTATATAAGGTGGTCTCTTAATCAGAAGCTGAATTACATGAATACCATTGGAGTGAAAAGCCAAGATGACAGACCTGAAGGTTTCGCCAATGGGAATTCTTCCACCGCACTGGATCTAAGTCACCAATGCCTGTGATTGTGCCCATATATCTTCTGACCCCTGAATCCTCTGTCTCAAACAGCATTCTAAATCGCATTCCAAGAGATACTTGAGTATAGAGAGCCTTATTATATTTTGCCAGAGGAATGACAAATTCCGATGGGCTTGCCCTATCCAAAGAAATAGTGCTTGTTCATTCAACAAGTCGTTGGTACAGAGTATTTGTAAGATACAATAACAACTAAAATACCTTGGATTGTAGAAAATAGTAAACGGGCTACTGTTTGCAGCTGCATGGGCTGCTGCTGCCAAAATTCCTATGTGCATGCTGTCACTCGATAGTACTGATGATGACAAAGCTGGCTGGGGTCTGGTAGCACGCCGAATGCCTAAGAGAAGCTGAGATTTCTCATCCCTGGAAAAAAAGAAAGTTTAGGATCCATATTACTTATAATGATTACTAGGTCCTCTGATTTTCGGGTTTTGATGATGTTACCTTATAAATAGAACTGAATCACCAGCTAAAAGCCTTTTTGTGCTGACAAAGACACTCCAACCAGTGGTTAAAAGGTGGCGCTTCGGCTGACCTGCATGAGGAGGTACAGTAGGGTGATCAGTTCAGCAGGCTTTTGATTGTTCAAAGTTCAGACACCATGGCTGCACAGCTCGTTACACATTTCACAAGAAAGTGGAAAACTAATAGCTGCAACAGGTTAAAGATAGACAACAAATCCATCGAAATCTCATGGTGAATCAAAAGTCAAAACAGTACCAGTTCATGCAGCTTTGGAGTAGCGAATTTGCCATACCTCGATATATGTGTCGAAATTTCCATGAAATGTCATGCAGATCCTTGGCCATTAGTTCTTGGGCCGGTGGTTGCATCGTAAAGTCCTATCGAACATGTTACCCTGGTAAGGCAGGTATTTATGCATCTGATAAATTCATATAGTTCCACCAAAATTACTCCAGCAACGTGAAGAAATTGTACATACTAGTGGTGGGAATATCTTCTCCGCTGCACGACGTGGAACTGAGAACCCACCATGTGTGCTTGTGTCACTTGCCGTCAGTGTCTTGCAGAAGAATTCTGTTGGTTGCTTGTTTTGTTTCAGGCCAAGTTCAGAGGCCAGCATTGCATCTCGATCATACTGCCAGTATTAAGAGAAAATGTTTAATTTTCAGGAAAGTGAAAAAAAACTACCGGATTAAGAGACCAGCTTACATACCTTGTTCACAGGCTGAAGCGTCATCTGGGCATAAACCTCATCGGTTTCAGAATCTGCCTGCACAAGAAATATGTTTCCGGTGTCCAATTAAGTAAAGCAGGGGAAACGTAAAGGGGATTGATGCAGCAGGACGACCACAAGGGGAAAAACTGTAGCACGAACATACATGTAAGGTGAGACTTAGAAGCTTGCAGATCAATTTCGAAGGCAGAGATGGATAGCTTGGAATAGTGTCCAGCTCCTTGTTCATCGAAGCAGCCACCTACAAGAGTGGCCAAAATAGAAATTGTTTAGAAATGAACAAGTGTAAGAATCAGCTCATTTTCGGAATGTATATATATCAGATACAAGCAAATACTATACCTGTTCGCTGTGGCCCTGCGGGAAGTACACAACGAGGCTGCCAACGGGCGGCAGCGACACCAGCGGCCCTGCACAAGCATGCCATAGCTCCGAATTGATGGGTTTCTTTTCCCCTGCGTTGCAAACGAACATAGACAGTCGTCATTGCACTGCCGCACCACATGTGAAGTACCGAGAATTGCACAGGAGAGGCACGGGCAAAATTTCTCGGCAATTTGTAGTAATCAACCGAGTTGAGATGAAACGGTTACGATTATGAATGATGCTGAATTCAGCAATGCTTAGGCAGAACGACCTGAATCCGGTGCAAACTGGAGAGTAAGTAACGAGGCGTGAGGAGAAGGGAAAAAAGAAACTCACCTTCTGATGGGCTAGGCGTGACGCCCGATCCCGGCTCCTTCATTCCGGCGAGATCCCGATCCGAAATCCCGCGCGCGGAGGAGGATACACGAGAATATCCAGCACCGCGCTTCTCCGCGTCCACCGGCACCACCACCTTTTATGAGGCTCCCTCCTCCGAGGTTGCTAGGAAGCCGCCCCCTTTCCGTGTAAAGTAAGCGGCACGAGGCGCCGGGGAATAAACAATTCGGGAGGGGATCAGCGGAGCAGCGAGGCCGGGCGATTCCGCCGAGCGAAGCTTGGCTGGTCAGCACCGCGACGCCGTCGCCAGCTCATGCGCTGCGGCGCCTGCGCTCAGGCGGGCCTCGAGCTCCGTCGTCCGGCGCGAGGGACGACGAGGCGCGAGGATAGCAACGGCACGGCGGTGAATTAGCCCGGTCGCCTTGGATTGAAGCGCGTGAAGGATGAGAGGAGGTGGTGCGGAGCTGGGACTGGGAAGCGGGGGTAGAGGAGGAGGGGGAGGGGAAGGAGCAGGAGGAGGGAGACAGCGGGGTTTAAAAAATGGAGTGGGGCGGGGTGGCGCTGTGCCGCGGCAGGGGCGGAGTAAAAAGTGGCCGCGGCTCGCTGGCTCCGGGGCCGGGGGAGAAGCGGGGAAGACGGCTGGCTGGCGTGTGGGGCGGGCGAGAGCGCGGCACCACGCGCCGGGCGGCGGCTGGCTGGGTTCGTTCGTGCGCGCGCGAGAGAGAGAGAGGAGAGAGGGGTTGGCGTTGGCGGCGACGGCGACGGGTGTGGGTCGGGTCGGGGCGGTGCGGCGGGCGTGTCGGGGCCGTGCCGCGCCGGGAACGGCAGCCCGGGACGGGTGTCTTTGTTGCCTTGCGCCGGCGCGCGGGCAGCGAGAGCGATGCGTCTCCGTGTTTCTTCTGTTCCTGGCGCGGGGGATAGTTGCGTGCGGGGCAGGTCTCACGGCGGCGCACGACGGAAGCGTGAGGCGTGCTCTAGCGGCGCACGGAACGGGAGAGGCGTGTCGGTCCGTCACACATCTCGCATTCGTTCCGTTTATCCTGCCACTCCTTGTTACAACTCGTACCTAAATGCGTGCAGTGTCATGTCAGAAAAGAAATCGTGCGGTACAGAGCCTGTTGCATAGGTCTTGTCACCCAGAGACCTGCTACGGCGCACAACTGTTGGTGCTGGAAGAAAAGGGTTACGGAGGAGGAGGTGGGACAAGACAAGCCCACATGGTAACGAGCTCGTCAAGCCCCGCGCGGATGCGAGCCGGCGGCTTCGACCGGATGAATGACCGTGCGTGCTGTGCAGCCGACGACGTACGGGGCGCTTTAATCCGCTGTTAAATTGAACTTGAGGTGCACGTCGCCGTCCAAACAAGGCAGGCGATGAGGAGGAGGGCCTTACCGCCTGGGGAAAGGGCGGCGCCCCTCGCCCTCCCCGTACGGCGCGGCGAGCCACGCGGCCTCGGGAACCCGCCCGGGTCAACGTATGCTCTCAGCCCGGCGCGCCGCCTGTGGCGAAGAACGCCGTCCCGTCCCGTGCGCACCGGGCACGCGAGCGCACGGCTGTGGGCGCGTTGCGTGGAGCTCCCGCCGGGCGGCGAGCGGGTCGGGAACGGCGCGGAAATTAACCCGCCTCGGCCTCACGCGCTGCCCCCTCGTGCACGCGCGGGGCGGCGTGCCAGGCGGCCGTGACGTTCCGTGCGTCCCGGGTCCCGATGCTTCTTGGCAAAGCTCTTCTCCTACTGCTGCGTTTGGCCGCATTTGGTTTCCTTTCTTTAGCTGCCTGCTCGTCCAGCCAGCTCCTGTTCTGGGAGCAAACCTGGCAATGCCTCGTTTGGAGCCGCCAAACCAAACGCCACAACGGCAGGCCTATTTTTCCTCACCGTACACGTACAACGCTAATAAATGAGTGAGTTTTTAAGCTGATGTGGTTGTGTATTTTTGCAAATAGTTCATCTAACTTTTGAAGAGACAGTTAGAGTAAGATTTCTTGACGAATCAGACGGTTTATATCACATGTTTCGATGTATGTACATGTGAAGAGATGACTTATGCCATACAATAATTAATAATATGTCATTTATTAAATAATAACATTTGTTAAAATATTATTTATTTATTTACAAATTGTTTTATCATCGGATATATTTTAAGTATTAATTATTAATATTTATATCTATGAGATACTATGAATAAGTCATTCGTTTGTACATAGCACTGAAAGTCTACAAATCCTTATTTTATCTGTTCCAACACACGTTAGTATTTGTTAAATTATATTTGACCATTTATCTTATTCAAAAAAGTTGTAAAAATATATAACATATATATTATGATTAGAATGTATTTTATCACTAAATAAACTTTAAATACAACAAAATGACTTTTTAAGTATTTAAATAAAATTTTTGAATCAAGACCCAAATGGATCAAACAGTCGATAAATAAATACATGTTAGAATAGATGTAGCAGTACATTCTTGAATAAGAGAGTAGTACATGACATGCGTATGACTGCGTGCCGAAAGAGGCTTGAGCAAAGTTCCAATGGTATAACTAATGTTTCAAATTTATATTTCCCGGTTGATCTTACTGCATAGTAGTGCAGTCTGTTCTTGATTGAAGTATGACACTCGTTGACTTGATTTTCTTTATACGTTGCCCTGTCAATGCTTGACTTCTTGCTTCCTGCTTCTGTACTTGAGGCCAACAAGCTACTGATTGATCGATTGATGGCACCATGTGGGAGAGGATCATTAAAATCTGTAAAAAATCTTGAGATAGTAATAATCTTTTTATTGCTACAGTATAGAATACGCCTATATTAAATAAAAAAAAGTTCAAAACTAATAAGGGAAAACAGGAAGCATGTTACAATGTTCAATCATTCGCCCACAATTTCCGCTACACGCAATTGATCAATGTTACAAATGTACGATAGTCGATAGAGATTAATAATAAACTAGAACTACATTGTATGTAGCTAGCATGCAATAGATCTTATTAACCCTAGCTAGCAGCTTCCTACGAGTTTCTTAACCCACGTGCTATCTCAATAAGTCAAGTCGAGTCAGCCTAGCTGGACAACAACAGAGAGGGAGAGAAATTGGTAGTACACATCATATCTTACTCCAATCACGATCACTATCTACTCCTATCCGATCGAGTGCTCTTTATCTTAGATATAGTGGGCTAGTGGGAGACCAGTTCCGTAGTCTATGGTGCCTTCTAACCCTGTTCTTGGGGCACACCATATGCATGATGGTAACTAATAATGTGCGCCGTTCATGTTCACTAACTAATCTCTGCTGTCCAAGCTAACGCGCAGTAGTAGTAGTACTCCGACACATGACGATATTTATAACCACTCTCTGTAGTGGAATCTACGTAGTACATACCCGCAAAAGGGCCTTGCCCAAAGCTGCTACCTCGATCGCCCAAGCTCAAGCCCGAAATGGCTAACCTCCCAATGCAAGTCAAGATGACCCAGAAGAACACATGCAACGATTCCCCTGCCAACGTGCACGTCCGAGGATCTCGCGCGGGAACACACATCTGCATGTGTGTGCTGCCGGCCGACGAACCCGCAGGTCTCACAAAGCCCGGAGGCCATGCTGCGAATCATTGCCTCGTTGCTCCACGGCAACGGCGTGCGGCCGGTTCGGTAACTGGCGGGCTTGATTGGACAAGCTGGTTTGGCTGCCAAGGGGAAGGTTGATGCGTCGAGGAAAGGACCACGGGCTGGTCTGGCGCCGGCGGAGCACGAACCCGGCAAGGCATGTGCGGCATGCAGCGTCAGATCGAGTGATCGATCGCGCACCAAATGGCCCAAGTGGCCGGCGCCATGTGCTGGCGTCTCGGCGCATGCATGTATCGAGTCGAGCGAGTTCGTGGCGTGCATATGCTGCTGCGTGTGGTGTGGTGTGGGCAGGGTTAATTAGCCCACTTGGACCACGGGTTAGGAGCGAGCGGTTAGTAGCTTAATAATAATCCGGTTCCGGCTGGTCGACCCACTGTCCACCGGCTGCTACGCGCTTCCACGACCTCGTGCCGGCCGGTGCCGGAAAAGCTTATTGGAAGGAAGCTCCAGCGGCTTTTGTGATCCGCCGCTCTCTCCTCGCATCGCATCTGGGATCCGTTTTCTCGATCCGTGTGTATGCAAAAGCTGGCGGTACGGCGTTGTACGTGCAGGCATGTGCGGATGTACGTATGTCTTGTACGCAATTAATGTGCCGTGCGTATATGTCTCTGCTGACGAGGAGACGAACCAATGATGTATGGTACTAGTATGGTGTTCAGTCAAAACTGTTATTAAAAAAATCATGCTCCACGATTCAGTGCACACAAATATTGCTGCCATGGTCCCAGGCATCATCAAAAGCTCGATTAGTAATCAATCTCAGCAAGACACAGCAAACGGCATCGATGGTTTACAGGTCCATTTGCAGATTACAACTCGATTTATATACACAGCATGGTTTCACTGACGAGACTGATGGCACCCCACACGCCGTTCAACTTGGATCGGATGGACTGACAGTCTGACACCATGCACGATTCGATCGCCTGACAAGGTGAGCAGTGTCACAAGATCGAGGCAATTAACTAAGCAGCCATGTGGGCAGTGTACGTGGGTCCGCGCGCTTGTCTCTGTGTGCTATCTCTAGTACCTACGGACCGACCCCTCTCTACGGGCTCTGCCAACCCACAGCCACAAGACCTGCATGCTGGGCTTGCCTGACGGCAGGAAGATCGCGAGGCCAAACACGGTCGGATCCACGCAAGATGAAATGGAAATGCAAAAGTAATAACTATGTAAGTAGTACAATACTCCATCCGTTCGAAAATTGTTATCGTCGTTGATTTTCTTTGGTACGATTGACTATTCGATTATTCAAAACATTTATTTAAATATAAAAAATTATAGGTTAGAACACATTTCAATAAGACATTTGTTCAGTTTCTTTAGTGTTAAATCACATTTTAATAAAATTTATTTATTTATTTATTTGAATAAAATAAATTGTCCAACGTAACAATATTTGTACGTCTGGCTAACCGGATATATACCATCCAAAGGTTATCTCCTGAATAACCAAAAGGCTGAATAGGTGTCTATGAACATTGAATGTACACGACCTAGAAAGGTCTATCTCCAACAGAGTTTGATAGTCTGTAATTGAGTCATGAACTTTTCTTTATTTAACCGCAGTTGCCTCACGTCATTCTAGCCACCATCGTGCTCTCGTTCATCCGCCGCCGCCGCAATTGATGATGGCCACCTTGTGCTCGCTCAACCACCGCTACCGGTAGCAACCAGATAGGAGGACTAAATCTTCCCTCTCGGACGATCTGGTTTGGCAATCATGATATATATCCGGTGAGGTCGTACCCTACCCGTACTGGCCACCTCTCATGACGCTCTAGCCTCGGACGCCATTGTTGCCATTTGGGTTACTGCTAAAGTGCTCTATTTCTAGATCACAATTTTCATGAAACTTACTAGAATAAGTCTTCTGGTTGAGTCACCCCTTGGAGGGGGTTGTTTTGATGTTTTACGATCTAGTTTTGGATATGGATGTCCAAATGAAGCATGCCTTGAGATATCATATTAAGTTTGAGTTTGGTACAACTTATGGATCAACTTATGATGCAGCTTATGCTACCATGAACCATAAGTTGTATCAAACATGTTGAAGTCATAAGCAGTTTATTATCAAACATACCAAACAACAACTTTTTCTTTTGTACTAGAGAGACAAAGCAACCAAAACCTTGCTTTTCCAGCTTATGCACTCATTTCACAATCATAAGTAATTTTGATAAGTTCTTTTGTCAAACGACTTGATTGCTTATGCCAACAATAAGT